>JBAJHW010000013.1:20078839-20081339 GCA_037013535.1 Intellagama lesueurii
AGCATTAAAACCTTCTAACTTTCTAACTTTAGTTTCTTTCTTTCTTTCTTTCTTGATATCTTTACTTCCAGCTTTTATACCTTCTAACATTCTATCTTTAATTTCTTTCTTTCTTTCTCTATTGATATCTTTCATTGTGGCTTTAATAATGTCTAACGTTCTATCTTTAGTTTCTTTCTTTCTCTCTTTCTTGATATCTTTCATTCTAATTTTAATACCTTCTAACATTCTTTCTTTAGTTTCTTTCTTTCTTTCTTTCTTGATATCTTTCATTCTAACTTTAATACCTTCTAACATTTTATCTTTAGTTTCTTTCTTTCTTTTTTTCTTTATATCTTTCATTCTAGCTTTAATAACTTCTAACATTCTATCTTTAGTTTCTTTCTTTCTTTCTTGATATCTTTCATTCTAGCTTTAATACCTTCTAACATTCTATCTTTAGTTTCTTTCTTTCTTTCTTTCTAGATATCCTTCATTCTAATTTTAATACCTTCTAACATTTTATCTTTAGTTTCTTTCTTTCTTTCTTTCTTGATATCTTTCCTTCTAGTTTCAATACCTAACATTCTATCTTTATTTTCTTTCTTTCTTTCTTTCTTTCTTTATATCTTTCATTCTAGCTTTAATACCTTCTAACATTCTATCTTTAGTTTCTTTCTATCTTTCTTGATATCTTTCATTCTAGTTTTAATACCTTCTAACATTCTATCTTTAATTTCTTTCTTTCTTTATATCTTTCATTCAAGCTTTAATACCTTCTAACATTCTATCTTTAGTTTCTTCCTTTCTTTTTCTTCATATCTTTCATTCTAGCTTGAATACCTTCTAACATTCTATCTTTAGTTTCTTTCTTTCTTTATATCTTTCATTCTAGCTTTAATACCTTCTAACATTTTATCTTTTGTTTCTTTCTTTATTTCTTTCATTATACCTTTAATACCTTCTAACATTCTATCTTTAGTTTCTTTCTTTCTTTCTTTCTTTCTTTATATCTTTCCTACTAGCTTTAATACTTTCTAACATTCTATCTTTAATTTCTTTCTTTCTTTCTTCCTTTCTTTATATTTTTCATTCTCGTTTTAATACCTTCTAACATTCTAACTATAGTTTCTTTCTTTCTTGATATCTTTCATTCAAGCTTTAATACTTTCTAACATTCTATCTTTAGTTTCTTCCTTTCTTTTTCTTGATATCTTTTATTCTAGTTTTAATACCTTCTAACATTCTGTCTTTAGTTTCTTTCTTCCTTTCTTTCTTCATATCTTTCATTCCAGCGTTAATACCTTCTAACATTCTATCTTTAGTTTCTTTCTTTCTTTCTTGATAACTTTCATTCTAGCTTCAATAACTTCTAAAATTCTATTTTTAGTTTCTTTCTTTCTTTCTTCATTGATATCTTTCCTTCTATCCTTAATACCTTCTAACATTCTATCTTTAGTTACTTTCTTTCTTTCTTTCTTCATATCTTTCATTCTAGCTTTAATACCTTTTAACATTCTATCTTTAGTTTCTTTCTTTCTTTCTTGATAACTTTCATTCTAGCTTTAATAACTTCTAAAATTCTATCTTTAGTTTCTTTCTTCCTTTATTGATAACTTTTAATTCTAGTTTTAATACCTGCTAACATTCTAACTTTAGTTTCTTTCTTTCTTTATTGATATCTTTCCTTCTATCCTTAATACCTTCTAACATTTTATCTTTAGTTACTTTCTTTCTTTCTTCATATCTTTCGTTCTAGGTTTAATACGTTCTAACGTTCTATCTTATCTTTCTTTCTTTCTCTCTATTCATATCTTTCATTCTAGCTTTAATAACTTCTAACATTCTAACTTTAGTTTCTTTCCTTCTTTATTGATATCTTTCCTTCTAGTTTTAATACCTTCTAACATTCTATCTTTAGTTTCTTTCTTTCCTTTTCTTGATATATTTCATTCTAGTTTTAATACCTTCTAACATTCTATCTTTAGTTTCTTTCTTTCTTTCTTTCTTTCTTTCTTTCTTTCTTTCTTTCTTTCTTTCTTTCTTTCTTTATATCTTTCATTCTAGCTTTAATACCTTCTAACATTCTATCTTTAGTTTCTTTCTTTCTTTCTTGATATCTTTCATTCTAGTTTTAATACCTTCTACCATTCTATCTTTAATTTCTTTATTTTTTATATCTTTCATTCAAGCTTTAATACCTTCTAACATTCTATCTTTAGTTTCTTTCTTTCTTTCTTTCTTTCTTTATATCTTTCATTCTAGCTTTAATACCTTCTAACATTCTATCTTTAGTTTCTTTCTTTCTTTCTTTCTTGATATCTTTCATTCTTGCTTTAATACCTTCTAACGTTCTATCTTTAGTTTCTTTCTTTCTTTCTTTCTTTATATCTTTCATTCTAGCTTTAATACCTTCTAACATTCTATCTTTAGTTTCTTTCTTTCTTTCTTCATATCTTTCATTCTAATTTTAATACCTTCTAACATTCTTTCTTTAGTTTCTTTCTTTCTTTATATCTTT
>JBAJHW010000013.1:20686339-20887121 GCA_037013535.1 Intellagama lesueurii
CTTTCAACACAAAGATCAGTCTCCATTGACTAAGTATCAATTTTGGAAGCTGACCGGTGCAGCACTGACCAATGTAGGCGCTTCAGGCCTTAAATTCGGCACTCACTCATTTAGAATAGGTGCAGCATCCACTGCAGCGGCGCTGGGTTACAGCCCTGACGAAATTAAGAATTTAGGTCGGTGGTCTTCTGTTAGTTACAGAAGATACATCAGGACCTTGCCTAACGTGTAGGAAGGGGCCTGGTTTATGTCTTTGCAGGTTTCACTGATTCGGGACGGCGCTGGCAAGTGGCTATCGTTGGCCATAGTTTTGTTTATTGGGCTGAGCGCCATGCGGCCGCCTCCCATTGGGGAATCGACTTGGGGCTTGGTGCCCACGTGCATATCACATGGAGTGGGGTCAGAGGTCTGCAGTGGATTCAACTGGGCAGATTGACGGCTTTCGGCCAGTCTCCGCGAGATGTGCTTGTTATTCATCTCGGAGGTAATGATCTACCTGGAACATCAGGTAAGGCGTTAATCCTGGACATTCAGCGTGAATTGGAAAAGCTGAATGCCAGGTACCCTAGTATGCGGATCATATGGTCCAACATTATTCCACGGTTGGCCTGGCGAGGCTCCGTGAGGACGATGGCTGTTAACAAGGCTCGTGCGAGAGTTAACAGGGAGGTTTGTAGAGGCGTCTGCGGCGGCGGCCTCGGATCGGTGGTTAATCACCACCGAATTCAAGTTTCAAAGCCTGAACTATTTAGAAGCGATGGTGTCCACCTGTCAGAGGTGGGACTGGACATATTTTTGGAGAACATCAAGGGGGGCCTGCTTTTCGAGCTCGAGAGGCTCTGTGGCGGGCATGGGACTTAGTGGCAGCTAGTCCCTATGCTGTGGCCGGTAGTGCGGAAATAACAGGTATTTTCGGTGTGTCCCAATTGTAATTGCAGTTAAGCCAACAGCGCATCCCACTTCCCAGCACTGCGGATCGTGCGATCCAGTGTCTGCGGCGGGGGGATGCGCTGGGCCACTTCTGGACCAATAGTCATCAGCAAAAGATGGCTTGAGGTCTGGGGGTGTTTATTAGCGGCTGACCGGGTTCCTGCTGTCTATTGACGGCGGGAATTTGGGGCCGGGGACTCGCCCATATTGTGAACAAGGGGTGTCGGCATACCCCTGCCTTTAACCTGTTTCCGCACTACTGCAGGCCCCCTCTCTTTTTAACAGAGAATTGCCAGTATTATTATTCTGTGTTATCAATAAAGTGGCCCAATTTTAACCCATCTCTTTGCCTCGCGTCTTTATTCCGGGATTGGGTCAGCAATGCTGCAATCGCGTGCAAGGCAAAGCCTTTGCAAACGCGATCGCTCTTTGCTGCCCAGCCGGGATAGAGCGAGGCTGCAGCAAAGACCACGTGACATGGTGCGAAGGATAGGAAGGCTTTAGCTATATAAGCAGCCTTCCCCTTCGCAAACTCCTCTCCTTTTTCGGGCTCCCACCCGCCCTTCCCTTTTTTCCAGTGTGAGTTTTTCTGGTCGCCGTTTCAGGGGCCGGATAGGAATTTTTGACCTTCATCCTGATTGGCTCTTGGATGGGGGGATTTTTTGCCTATCCCACACTGGATGAGGGTTGTTAGCAATTTTGGTGGATTGAGTCGGTCACTTTGGCCGGTAGTGCGGAAATAACAGGTATTTTCGGTGTGTCCCAAATGTAATTGCAGTTAAGCCAACAGCGCATCCCACTTCCCAGCACTGTGGATCGTGCAATCCAGTGTCTGCGGCGGGGGGATGCGCTGGGCCACTTCTGGACCAATAGTCATCAGCAAAAGATGGCTTGAGGTCTGGAGGTGTTTATTAGCGGCTGACCGGGTTCCTGCTGTCTATTGACGGCGGGAATTTGGGGCCGGGGACTCGCCCATATTGTGAACAAGGGGTGTCGGCATACCCCTGCCTTTAACCTGTTTCCGCACTACTGCAGGCCCCCTCTCTTTTTAACAGAGAATTGCCAGTATTATTATTCTGTGCTATCAATAAAGTGGCCCAATTTTAAACCATCTCTTTGCCTCGCGTCTTTATTCCGGGATTGGGTCAGCAATGAAAGATAGAATGTTAGAAGGTATTAAAGCTAGAATGAAATATATAAAGAAAGAAAGAAAGAAACAAACTAAAGATAGAATGTTAGAAGGTATTAAAACTAGAATGAAAGATATCAAGAAAAAGAAAGGAAGAAACTAAAGATAGAATGTTAGAAGGTATTAAAGCTTGAATGAAAGAAAGAAAGAAAGAAAAAAACTAAAGATAGAATGTTAGAAGGTATTAAAACTAGAATGAAAGATATCAGGAAAGAAAGAAAGAAACTAAAGATAGAATGTTAGAAGGTATTAAAGCCAGAATGAAAGATATAAAGAAAGAAAGAAAGAAACTAAAGATAGAATGATAGAAGTTATTAAAGCTAGAATGAAAGATATAAAGAAAGAACGAAAGAAACTAAAGAAAGAATGTTAGAAGGTATTAAAATTAGAATGAAAGATATCAAGAAAGAAAGAAAGAAAGAAAGAAACTAAACATAGAATGTTAGACGGTATTAAAGCTAGAATGAAAGATATAAAGAAAGAAAGAAAGAAAGAAAGAAAGAAATTAAAGAGAATGTTAGAAGATATTGAAAATAGAAGGAAAGATATCAAGAAAGAAAGAAAGAAAGAAACTAAAGATAGAATGTTAGAAGGTATTAAAGCTAGAATGAAAGATATAAAGAAAGAAAAAAAGAAAGAAACTAAAGATAAAATGTTAGAAGTTATTAAAGCTAGAATGAAAGATATCAAGAAAGAAAGAAAGAAAGAAACTAAAGATAGAATGTTAGAAGGTATTAAAGCTAGAATGAAAGATATAAAGAAAGAAAGAAAGAAAGAAACTAAAGATAGAATGTTAGAAGGTATTAAAACTAGGATGAAAGATATCAAGAAAAAGAAAGAAAGAAAGAAAGAAAGAAACTAAAGATAGAATGTTAGAAGGCATAAAAGCTAGAATGAAAGATATAAAGAAAGACAGAAAGAAAGAAAGAAACTAAAGATAGAATTTTAAAAGGTATTAAAGCTAAAATGAAAGATGTAAAGAAAGAAAGAAAGAAACTAAAGATAGAATGTTAGAAGGTATTAAAGCCAGAATGAAAGATATAAAGAAAGCAAGAAAGAAACTAAAGATAGAATGTTAGAAGTTATTAAAGCTAGAATGAAAGATATCAAGAAAGAAAGAAAGAAACTAAAAATAGAATGTTAGAAGTTATTAAAGCTAGAATGAAAGATATAAAGAAAGAAAGAAAGAAAGAAACTAAAGATAGAATATTAGAAGATATTAAAGCTAGAATGAAAGATATCAAGAAAGAAAGAAAGAAAGAAACTAAAGAAAGAATGTTAGAAGGTATTAAAATTAGAATGAAAGATATCAAGGAAGAAAGAAAGAAAGAAAGAAACTAAAGATAGAATGTTAGAAGGTATTAAAGCTAGAATGAAAGATATCAAGAAAGAAGAAAGAAAGTAAAGAAAGAATGTAAGAAGGTATTAAAATTAGAATGAAAGATACCAAAAAAGAAAGAAAGAAAAAACGAAAGAGAGAATGTTAGAAGGTATTAAAGCTGGAATGAAATATATAAAGAAAGAAAGAAAGAAAGAAAGAAAGAAACTAAAGATAGAATGTTAGAAGTTATTAAAGCTAGAATGAAAGATATCAAGAAAGAAAGAAAGAAACTAAAAATAGAATGTTAGAAGTTATTAAAGCTAGAATGAAAGATATAAAGAAAGAAAGAAAGAAAGAAACTAAAGATAGAATATTAGAAGATATTAAAGCTAGAATGAAAGATATCAAGAAAGAAAGAAAGAAAGAAACTAAAGAAAGAATGTTAGAAGGTATTAAAATTAGAATGAAAGATATCAAGGAAGAAAGAAAGAAAGAAAGAAACTAAAGATAGAATGTTAGAAGGTATTAAAGCTAGAATGAAAGATATCAAGAAAGAAGAAAGAAAGTAAAGAAAGAATGTAAGAAGGTATTAAAATTAGAATGAAAGATACCAAAAAAGAAAGAAAGAAAAAACGAAAGAGAGAATGTTAGAAGGTATTAAAGCTGGAATGAAATATATAAAGAAAGAAAGAAAGAAAGAAAGAAACTAAAGATAGAATGTTAGAAGGTATTAATGCTAGAATGAAAGATATCAAGAAAAAGAAAGGAAGAAACTAAAGATAGAGTGTTAGAAGGTATTAAAGCTTGAATGAAAGATATAAAGAAAGAAAGAAAGAAACTAAAGAAAGAATGTTAGAAGGTATTAAAGCTAGAATGAAAGATATAAAGAAAGAAAGAAAGAAAGAAAGAAATTAAAGAGAGAATGTTAGAAGGTATTAAAGCTAGAATGAAAGACATCAAGAAAGAAAGAAAGAAAGAAACTAAAGATAGAATGTTAGAAGGTATTAAAGCTAGAATGAAAGATATAAAGAAAGAAAAAAAGAAAGAAACTAAAGATAAAATGTTAGAAGTTATTAAAGCTAGAATGAAAGATATCAAGAAAGAAAGAAAGAAAGAAACTAAAGATAGAATGTTAGAAGGTATTAAAGCTAGAATGAAAGATATAAAGAAAGAAAGAAAGAAAGAAACTAAAGATAGAATGTTAGAAGGTATTAAAACTAGGATGAAAGATATCAAGAAAATGAAAGAAAGAAAGAAAGAAAGAAACTAAAGATAGAATGTTAGAAGGCATAAAAGCTAGAATGAAAGATATAAAGAAAGACAGAAAGAAAGAAAGAAACTAAAGATAGAATTTTAAAAGGTATTAAAGCTAAAATGAAAGATGTAAAGAAAGAAAGAAAGAAACTAAAGATAGAATGTTAGAAGGTATTAAAGCCAGAATGAAAGATATAAAGAAAGCAAGAAAGAAACTAAAGATAGAATGTTAGAAGTTATTAAAGCTAGAATGAAAGATATCAAGAAAGAAAGAAAGAAACTAAAAATAGAATGTTAGAAGTTATTAAAGCTAGAATGAAAGATATAAAGAAAGAAAGAAAGAAAGAAACTAAAGATAGAATATTAGAAGATATTAAAGCTAGAATGAAAGATATCAAGAAAGAAAGAAAGAAAGAAACTAAAGAAAGAATGTTAGAAGGTATTAAAATTAGAATGAAAGATATCAAGGAAGAAAGAAAGAAAGAAAGAAACTAAAGATAGAATGTTAGAAGGTATTAAAGCTAGAATGAAAGATATCAAGAAAGAAGAAAGAAAGTAAAGAAAGAATGTTAGAAGGTATTAAAATTAGAATGAAAGATACCAAAAAAGAAAGAAAGAAAAAACGAAAGAGAGAATGTTAGAAGGTATTAAAGCTGGAATGAAATATATAAAGAAAGAAAGAAAGAAAGAAAGAAACTAAAGATAGAATGTTAGAAGGTATTAATGCTAGAATGAAAGATATCAAGAAAAAGAAAGGAAGAAACTAAAGATAGAGTGTTAGAAGGTATTAAAGCTTGAATGAAAGATATAAAGAAAGAAAGAAAGAAACTAAAGAAAGAATGTTAGAAGGTATTAAAGCTAGAATGAAAGATATAAAGAAAGAAAGAAAGAAATTAAAGAGAGAATGTTAGATGGTATTGAAACTAGAAGGAAAGATATCAAGAAAGAAAGAAATAAACTAAAGATAGAATGTTAGAAGGTATTAAAGCTAGGATGAAAGACATCAAGAAAGAAAGAAAGAAAGAAACTAAAGATAGAATGTTAGAAGGTATTAAGGATAGAAGGAAAGATATAAAGAAAGAAAGAAAGAAACTAAAGATAGAATGTTAGAAGGTATTAAAGCTAGAATGAAAGAAATAAATAAAGAAAGAAAGAAACTAAAGATAAAATGTTAGAAGGTATTAAAATTAGAATGAAAGATATCAAGAAAGAAAGAAAGAAAGAAACTAAAGATAGAATGTTAGAAGGTATTGAAGCTAGAATGAAAGATATAAAGAAAGAAAGAAAGAAACAAACTAAAGATAGAATGTTAGAAGGTATTAAAACGAGAACGAAAGATATCAAGAAAAAGAAAGGAAGAAACTAAAGATAGAATGTTAGAAGGTATTAAAGCTTGAATGAAAGAAAGAAAGAAAGAGAGAAAGAAACTAAAGATAGAATGTTAGAAGGTATTAAAACTAGAATGAAAGATATCAGGAAAGACAGAAAGAAACTAAAGATAGAATGTTAGAAGGTATTAAAGCTAGAATGAAAGATATAAAGAAAGAAAGAAAGGAAGGAAGGAAGGAAGGAAGGAAGAAAGAAAGAAAGAAAGAAAGAAAGAAAGAAAGAAAGAAAGAAAGAAAGAAAGAAAGAAAGAAAGAAAGAAAGAAAGAAAGAATGAAAGAAAGAAAGAAACTAAAGATAGAATGTTACAAGGTATTGAAACTAGAAGGAAAGATATCAAGAAAGAAAGAAAGAAAGAAACTAAAGATAGAATTTTAGAAGGTATTAAAGCTAAAATGAAAGATGTAAAGAAATAAAGAAAGAAACTAAAGATAGAATGTTAGAAGGTATTAAAGCCAGAATGAAAGATATAAAGAAAGAAAGAAAGAAACTAAAGATAGAATGTTAGAAGTTATTAAAGCTAGAATGAAAGATATAAAGAAAGAAAGAAACTAAAGAAAGAATGTTAGAAGGTATTAAAATTAGAATGAAAGATATCAAGAAAGAAAGAAAGAAAGAAAGAAACTAAACATAGAATGTTAGAAGGTATTAAAGCTAGAATGAAAGATATAAAGAAAGAAAGAAAGAAAGAAAGAAAGAAACTAAAGATAAAATGTTAGAAGGTATTAAAGCTAGAATGAAAGATATCAAGAAAGAAGAAAGAAACTAAAGAAAGAATGTTAGAAGGTATTAAAATTAGAATGAAAGATATCAAGAAAGAAAGAAAGAAAAAATGAAAGATAGAATGTTAGAAGGTATTAAAGCTAGAATAAAATATATAAAGAAAGAAAGAAAGAAAGAAACTAAAGATAAAATGTTAGAAGGTATAAAAGCTAGAATGAAAGATATCAAGAAAGAAAGAAAGAAAGAAACTAAAGATAGAATTTTAGAAGGTATTAAAGCTACAATGAAAGATATCAAGAAAAAGAAAGGAAGAAACTAAAGATAGAGTGTTAGAAGGTATTAAAGCTTGAATGAAAGATATAAAGAAAGAAAGAAAGAAACTAAAGATAGAATGTAAGAAGGTATTAAAACTAGAATGAAAGATATCAAGAAAGAAAGAAAGAAAGAAACTAAAGAAAGAATGTTAGAATGTATTAAAGCTAGAATGAAAGATATAAAGAAAGAAAGAAAGAAAGAAAGAAAGAAATTAATGATAGAATGTTAGAAGGTATTGAAACTAGAAGGAAAGATATCAAGAAAGAAAGAAGGAAACTAAAGATAGAATATTAGAAGGTATTAAAGCTAGAATGAAAGATATAAAGAAAGAAAGAAAGAAAGAATCTAAAGAAAGAATGTTAGAAGGTATTAAAATTAGAATGAAAGATATCAAGAAAGAAAGAAAGAAAGAAACTAAAGATAGAATGTTAGAAGGTATTAAAGCTAGAGTGAAAGATATAAAGAAAGAAAGAAAGAAACTAAAGATAGAATGTTAGAAGGTATTAAAGCTAGATTGAAAAATATAAAGAAAGAAAGAAAGAAAGAAACTAAAGATAGAATGTTAGAAGGTATTAAAGCTAGAATGAAAGATATCAAGAAAGAAAGAAAGAAAGAAAGAAATTAAAGAGAATGTTAGAAGATATTGAAAATAGAAGGAAAGATATCAAGAAAGAAAGAAAGAAAGAAACTAAAGATAGAATGTTAGAAGGTATTAAAGCTAGAATGAAAGATATAAAGAAAGAAAAAAAGAAAGAAACTAAAAATAAAATGTTAGAAGTTATTAAAGCTAGAATGAAAGATATCAAGAAAGAAAGAAAGAAAGAAACTAAAGAAAGAATGTTAGAAGGTATTAAAATTAGAATGAAAGATATCAAGGAAGAAAGAAAGAAAGAAAGAAACTAAAGATAGAATGTTAGAAGGTATTAAAGCTAGAATGAAAGATATCAAGAAAGAAGAAAGAAAGTAAAGAAAGAATGTTTGAAGGTATTAAAATTAGAATGAAAGATACCAAAAAAGAAAGAAAGAAAAAACGAAAGAGAGAATGTTAGAAGGTATTAAAGCTGGAATGAAATATATAAAGAAAGAAAGAAAGAAAGAAAGAAACTAAAGATAGAATGTTAGAAGGTATTAAAGCTTGAATGAAAGATATAAAGAAAGAAAGAAAGAAACTAAAGAAAGAATGTTAGAAGGTATTAAAGCTAGAATGAAAGATATAAAGAAAGAAAGAAAGAAAGAAAGAAAGAAAGAAATTAAAGAGAGAATGTTAGATGGTATTGAAACTAGAAGGAAAGATATCAAGAAAGAAAGAAATAAACTAAAGATAGAATGTTAGAAGGTATTAAAGCTAGAATGAAAGACATCAAGAAAGAAAGAAAGAAAGAAACTAAAGATAGAATGTTAGAAGGTATTAAGGATAGAAGGAAAGATATAAAGAAAGAAAGAAAGAAACTAAAGATAGAATGTTAGAAGGTATTAAAGCTAGAATGAAAGAAATAAATAAATAAAGAAAGAAACTAAAGATAAAATGTTAGAAGGTATTAAAATTAGAATGAAAGATATCAAGAAAGAAAGAAAGAAAGAAACTAAAGATAGAATGTTAGAAGGTATTGAAGCTAGAATGAAAGATATAAAGAAAGAAAGAAAGAAACAAACTAAAGATAGAATGTTAGAACGTATTAAAACGAGAACGAAAGATATCAAGAAAAAGAAAGGAAGAAACTAAAGATAGAATGTTAGAAGGTATTAAAGCTTGAATGAAAGAAAGAAAGAAAGAAAGAAAGAAAGAAAGAAACTAAAGATAGAATGTTAGAAGGTATTAAAACTAGAATGAAAGATATCAGGAAAGAAAGAAAGAAACTAAAGATAGAATGTTAGAAGGTATTAAAGCTAGAATGAAAGATATAAAGAAAGAAAGAAAGAAAGGAAGGAAGGAAGGAAGGAAGGAAGGAAGAAAGAAAGAAAGAAAGAAAGAAAGAAAGAATGAAAGAAAGAAAGAAACTAAAGATAGAATGTTACAAGGTATTGAAACTAGAAGGAAAGATATCAAGAAAGAAAGAAAGAAAGAAACTAAAGATAGAATTTTAGAAGGTATTAAAGCTAAAATGAAAGATGTAAAGAAATAAAGAAAGAAACTAAAGATAGAATGTTAGAAGGTATTAAAGCCAGAATGAAAGATATAAAGAAAGAAAGAAAGAAACTAAAGATAGAATGTTAGAAGTTATTAAAGCTAGAATGAAAGATATAAAGAAAGAAAGAAACTAAAGAAAGAATGTTAGAAAGTATTAAAATTAGAATGAAAGATATCAAGAAAGAAAGAAAGAAAGAAAGAAACTAAACATAGAATGTTAGAAGGTATTAAAGCTAGAATGAAAGATATAAAGAAAGAAAGAAAGAAAGAAAGAAACTAAAGATAAAATGTTAGAAGGTATTAAAGCTAGAATGAAAGATATCAAGAAAGAAGAAAGAAACTAAAGAAAGAATGTTAGAAGGTATTAAAATTAGAATGAAAGATATCAAGAAAGAAAGAAAGAAAAAATGAAAGATAGAATGTTAGAAGGTATTAAAGCTAGAATAAAATATATAAAGAAAGAAAGAAAGAAAGAAACTAAAGATAAAATGTTAGAAGGTATAAAAGCTAGAATGAAAGATATCAAGAAAGAAAGAAAGAAAGAAACTAAAGATAGAATGTTAGAAGGTATTAAAGCTACAATGAAAGATATCAAGAAAAAGAAAGGAAGAAACTAAAGATAGAGTGTTAGAAGGTATTAAAGATTGAATGAAAGATATAAAGAAAGAAAGAAAGAAACTAAAGATAGAATGTAAGAAGGTATTAAAACTAGAATGAAAGATATCAAGAAAGAAAGAAAGAAAGAAACTAAAGAAAGAATGTTAGAATGTATTAAAGCTAGAATGAAAGATATAAAGAAAGAAAGAAAGAAAGAAAGAAAGAAAGAAATGATAGAATGTTAGAAGGTATTGAAACTAGAAGGAAAGATATCAAGAAAGAAAGAAGGAAACTAAAGATAGAATATTAGAAGGTATTAAAGCTAGAATGAAAGATATAAAGAAAGAAAGAAAGAAAGAATCTAAAGAAAGAATGTTAGAAGGTATTAAAATTAGAATGAAAGATATCAAGAAAGAAAGAAAGAAAGAAACTAAAGATAGAATGTTAGAAGGTATTAAAGCTAGAGTGAAAGATATAAAGAAAGAAAGAAAGAAACTAAAGATAGAATGTTAGAAGGTATTAAAGCTAGATTGAAAAATATAAAGAAAGAAAGAAAGAAAGAAACTAAAGATAGAATGTTAGAAGGTATTAAAGCTAGAATGAAAGATATCAAGAAAGAAAGAAAGAAAGAAAGAAATTAAAGAGAATGTTAGAAGATATTGAAAATAGAAGGAAAGATATCAAGAAAGAAAGAAAGAAAGAAACTAAAGATAGAATGTTAGAAGGTATTAAAGCTAGAATGAAAGATATAAAGAAAGAAAAAAAGAAAGAAACTAAAAATAAAATGTTAGAAGTTATTAAAGCTAGAATGAAAGATATCAAGAAAGAAAGAAAGAAAGAAACTAAAGATAGAATGTTAGAAGGTATTAAAGCTAGAATGAAAGATATAAAGAAAGAAAGAAAGAAAGAAACTAAAGATAGAATGTTAGAAGGTATTAAAACTAGGATGAAAGATATCAAGAAAAAGAAAGAAAGAAAGAAAGAAACTAAAGATAGAATGTTAGATGGTATTAAAGCCAGAATGAAAGATATAAAGAAAGAAAGAAAGAAACTAAAGATAGAATGTTAGAAGTTATTAAAGCTAGAATGAAAGATATCAAGAAAGAAAGAAAGAAACTAAAGATAGAATGTTAGAAGTTATTAAAGCTAGAATGAAAGATATAAAGAAAGAAAGAAAGAAAGAAACTAAAGATAGAATATTAGAAGATATTAAAGCTAGAATGAAAGATATCAAGAAAGAAAGAAAGAAAGGAAGAAACTAAAGAAAGAATGTTAGAAGGTATTAAAATTAGAATGAAAGATATCAAGGAAGAAAGAAAGAAAGAAAGAAACTAAAGATAGAATATTAGAAGGTATTAAAGCTAGAATGAAAGATATAAAGAAAGAAAGAAAGAAAGAAAGAAACTAAAGATAAAATGTTAGAAGGTATTAAAGCTAGAATGAAAGATATCAAGAAAGAAGAAAGAAAGTAAAGAAAGAATGTTAGAAGGTATTAAAATTAGAATGAAAGATACCAAAAAAGAAAGAAAGAAAAAACGAAAGAGAGAATGTTAGAACGTATTAAAGCTGGAATGAAATATATAAAGAAAGAAAGAAAGAAAGAAAGAAACTAAAGATAGAATGTTAGAAGGTATTAAAGCTAGAATGAAAGATATGAAGAAAAAGAAAGGAAGAAACTAAAGATAAAATGTTAGAAGGTATTAAAGCTAGAATGAAAGGTATCAAGAAAGAAAGAAAGAAAGAAAGAAACTATAGTTAGAATGTTAGAAGGTATTAAAACTAGAATGAAAGATATCAAGAAAGAAAGAAAGAAAGAAACTAAAGATAGAATGTTAGAAGGTATTAAAGCTTGAATGAAAGAAATAAGGAAAGAAAGAAACTAAAGATAGAATGTTAGAAGGTATTAAAGCTAGAATGAAAGATATAAAGAAAGAAAGAAAGAAAGAAACTAAAGAAAGAATGTTAGAAGGTATTAAAATTTGAATGAAAGATATCAAGAAAGAAAGAAAAAAAGAAACTAAAGATAGAATGTTAGAAGGTATTAAAGCTAGAATGAAAGATATAAAGAAAGAAAGAAAGAAACTAAAGATAGAAAGTTAGACGGTATTAAAGCTTGAATAAAAGATATAAAGAAAGACAGAAAGAAACTAAAGATAGAATGTAAGAAGGTATTAAAACTAGAATGAAAGATATCAAGAAAGAAAGAAAGAAAGAAACTAAAGATAGAATGTTAGAAGGTATTAAAGCTAGAATGAAAGATATAAAGAAAGAAAGAAAGAAAGAAATTAAAGAGAGAATGTTAGAAGGTATTAAAGCTAGAATGAAAGATATCAAGAAAAAGAAAGGAAGAAACTAAAGATAGAGTGTTAGAAGGTATAAAAGCTTGAATAAAAGATATAAAGAAAGAAAGAAAGAATCTAAAGATAGAATGTAAGAAGGTATTAAAACTAGAATGAAAGATATCAAGAAAGAAAGAACGAAAGAAACTAAAGAAAGAATGTTAGAAGGTATTAAAGCTAGAAGGAAAGATATAAAGAAAGAAAGAAAGAAAGAAATTAAAGATAGAATGTTAGAAGGTATTGAAACTAGAAGGAAAGATATCAAGAAAGAAAGAAGGAAACTAAAGATAGAATATTAGAAGGTATTAAAGCTAGAATGAAAGATATAAAGAAAGAAAGAAAGAAAGAAACTAAAGAAAGAATGTTAGAAGGTATTAAAATTGGAATGAAAGATATTAAGAAAGAAAGAAAGAAACTAAAGATAGAATGTTAGAAGGTATTAAAGCTAGAATGAGAGATATAAAGAAAGAAAGAAAGAAACTAAAGATAGAATGTTAGAAGGTATTAAAGCTAGAATGAAAGATATCAAGAAAGAAAGAAAGAAAGAAATTAAAGAGAATGTTAGAAGGTATTGAAACTAGAAGGAAAGATATCAAGAAAGAAAGAAACTAAAGATAGAATGTTAGAAGGTATTAAAACAAGAATGAAAGACATCAAGAAAGAAAGAAAGAAAGAAACTAAAGATAGAATGTTAGAAGGTATTAAAACTAGAATGAAAGATATCAAGAAAAAGAAAGGAAGAAACTAAAGATAGAATGTTAGAAGGTATTAAAGCTTGAATGAAAGAAATAAAGAAAGAAATTAACTAAAGATAGAATGTTAGAAGGTATTAAAACTAGAATGAAAGATATCAGGAAAGAAAGAAAGAAACTAAAGATAGAATGTTAGAAGGTATTAAAGCTAGAATGAAAGATATAAAGAAAGAAAGAAAGAAAGAAAGAAAGAAAGAAAGAAAGAAACTAAAGATAAAATGTTACAAGGTATTGAAACTAGAAGGAAAGATATCAAGAAAGAAAGAAAGAAAGAAACTAAAGATAGAATGTTAGAAGGTATTAAAACTAGAATGAAAGATATCAAGAAAAAGAAAGGAAGATACTAAAGATAGAATGTTAGAAGGTATTAAAGCTTGAATGAAAGAAATAAGGAAAGAAAGAAACTAAAGATAGAATGTTAGAAGGTATTAAAGCTAGAATGAAAGATAAAAAGAAAGAAAGAAAGAAAGAAACTAAAGAAAGAATGTTAGAAGGTATTAAAATTAGAATGAAAGATATCAAGAAAGAAAGAAAAAAAGAAACTAAAGATAGAATGTTAGAAGGTATTAAAGCTAGAATGAAAGATATAAAGAAAGAAAGAAAGAAACTAAAGATAGAAAGTTAGACGGTATTAAAGCTTGAATAAAAGATATAAAGAAAGACAGAAAGAAACTAAAGATAGAATGGAAGAAGGTATTAAAACTAGAATGAAAGATATCAAGAAAGAAAGAAAGAAAGAAACTAAAGATAGAATGTTAGAATGTATTAAAGCTAGAATGAAAGATATCAAGAAAGAAAGAAAGAAAGAAAGAAACTAAAGATAAAATGTTAGAAGGTATTAAAGCTAGAATGAAAGATATCAAGAAAGAAGAAAGAAAGTAAAGAAAGAATGTTAGAAGGTATTAAAATTAGAATGAAAGATACCAAAAAAGAAAGAAAGAAAAAACGAAAGAGAGAATGTTAGAAGGTATTAAAGCTGGAATGAAATATATAAAGAAAGAAAGAAAGAAAGAAAGAAACTAAAGATAGAATGTTAGAAGGTATTAAAGCTAGAATGAAAGATATGAAGAAAAAGAAAGGAAGAAACTAAAGATAAAATGTTAGAAGGTATTAAAGCTAGAATGAAAGGTATCAAGAAAGAAAGAAAGAAAGAAAGAAACTATAGTTAGAATGTTAGAAGGTATTAAAACTAGAATGAAAGATATCAAGAAAGAAAGAAAGAAAGAAACTAAAGATAGAATGTTAGAAGGTATTAAAGCTTGAATGAAAGAAATAAGGAAAGAAAGAAACTAAAGATAGAATGTTAGAAGGTATTAAAGCTAGAATGAAAGATATAAAGAAAGAAAGAAAGAAAGAAACTAAAGAAAGAATGTTAGAAGGTATTAAAATTTGAATGAAAGATATCAAGAAAGAAAGAAAAAAAGAAACTAAAGATAGAATGTTAGAAGGTATTAAAGCTAGAATGAAAGATATAAAGAAAGAAAGAAAGAAACTAAAGATAGAAAGTTAGACGGTATTAAAGCTTGAATAAAAGATATAAAGAAAGACAGAAAGAAACTAAAGATAGAATGTAAGAAGGTATTAAAACTAGAATGAAAGATATCAAGAAAGAAAGAAAGAAAGAAACTAAAGATAGAATGTTAGAAGGTATTAAAGCTAGAATGAAAGATATAAAGAAAGAAAGAAAGAAAGAAATTAAAGAGAGAATGTTAGAAGGTATTAAAGCTAGAATGAAAGATATCAAGAAAAAGAAAGGAAGAAACTAAAGATAGAGTGTTAGAAGGTATAAAAGCTTGAATAAAAGATATAAAGAAAGAAAGAAAGAATCTAAAGATAGAATGTAAGAAGGTATTAAAACTAGAATGAAAGATATCAAGAAAGAAAGAACGAAAGAAACTAAAGAAAGAATGTTAGAAGGTATTAAAGCTAGAAGGAAAGATATAAAGAAAGAAAGAAAGAAAGAAATTAAAGATAGAATGTTAGAAGGTATTGAAACTAGAAGGAAAGATATCAAGAAAGAAAGAAGGAAACTAAAGATAGAATATTAGAAGGTATTAAAGCTAGAATGAAAGATATAAAGAAAGAAAGAAAGAAAGAAACTAAAGAAAGAATGTTAGAAGGTATTAAAATTGGAATGAAAGATATTAAGAAAGAAAGAAAGAAACTAAAGATAGAATGTTAGAAGGTATTAAAGCTAGAATGAGAGATATAAAGAAAGAAAGAAAGAAACTAAAGATAGAATGTTAGAAGGTATTAAAGCTAGAATGAAAGATATCAAGAAAGAAAGAAAGAAAGAAATTAAAGAGAATGTTAGAAGGTATTGAAACTAGAAGGAAAGATATCAAGAAAGAAAGAAACTAAAGATAGAATGTTAGAAGGTATTAAAACAAGAATGAAAGACATCAAGAAAGAAAGAAAGAAAGAAACTAAAGATAGAATGTTAGAAGGTATTAAAACTAGAATGAAAGATATCAAGAAAAAGAAAGGAAGAAACTAAAGATAGAATGTTAGAAGGTATTAAAGCTTGAATGAAAGAAATAAAGAAAGAAATTAACTAAAGATAGAATGTTAGAAGGTATTAAAACTAGAATGAAAGATATCAGGAAAGAAAGAAAGAAACTAAAGATAGAATGTTAGAAGGTATTAAAGCTAGAATGAAAGATATAAAGAAAGAAAGAAAGAAAGAAAGAAAGAAAGAAAGAAAGAAAGAAACTAAAGATAAAATGTTACAAGGTATTGAAACTAGAAGGAAAGATATCAAGAAAGAAAAAAAGAAAGAAACTAAAGATAGAATTTTCGAAGGTATTAAAGCTAAAATGAAAGATGTAAAGAAAGAAAGAAAGAAACTAAAGATAGAATGTTAGAAGGTATTAAAGCCAGAATGAAAGATATAAAGAAAGAAAGAAAGAAACTAAAGATAAAATGTTAGAAGGTATTGAAGCTAGAATGAAAGATATCAAGAAAGAAGAAAGAAACTAAAGAAAGAATGTTAGAAGGTATTAAAATTAGAATGAAAGATATCAAGAAAGAAAGAAAGAAAAAACGAAAGATAGAATGTTAGAAGGTATTAAAGCTAGAATGAAAGATATCAAGAAAGAAAGAAAGAAAGAAAGAAAGAAAGAAAGAAACTAAAGATAAAATGTTAGAAGGTATTGAAGCTAGAATGAAAGATATCAAGAAAGAAGAAAGAAACTAAAGAAAGAATGTTAGAAGGTATTAAAGCTAGAATGAAAGATATCAAGAAAGAAAGAAAGAAACTAAAGATAGAATGTTAGAAGGTATTAAAATTAGAAAGAAAGATATCAAGAAAGAAAGAAAGAAAAAACGAAAGATAGAATGTTAGAAGATATTAAAGCTAGAATGAAAGATATCAAGAAAGAAAGAAAGAAAGAAAGAAAGAAAGAAAGAAACTAAAGATAAAATGTTAGAAGGTATTGAAGCTAGAATGAAAGATATCAAGAAAGAAGAAAGAAACTAAAGAAAGAATGTTAGAAGGTATTAAAATTAGAATGAAAGATATCAAGAAAGAAAGAAAGAAAAAACGAAAGATAGAATGTTAGAAGGTATTAAAGCTAGAATGAAAGATATCAAGAAAAAGAAAGGAAGAAACTAAAGATAGAGTGTTAGAAGGTATTAAAGCTTGAATGAAAGATATAAAGAAAGAAGGAAAAAAACTAAAGATAGAATGTAAGAAGGTATTAAAACTAGAATGAAAGATATCAAGAAAGAAAGAAAGAAAGAAACTAAAGAAAGAATGTTGGAAGGTATTACAGCTAGAATGAAAGATATAAAGAAAGAAAGAAAGAAAGAAAGAAAGAAAGAAAGAAAGAAAGAAAGAAAGAAAGTAATTAAAGATAGAATGTTAGAAGGTATTGAAACTAGAAGGAAAGATATCAAGAAAGAAAGAAGGAAACTAAAGATAGAATATTAGAAGGTATTAAAGCTAGAATGAAAGATATCAACAAAGAAAGAAAGAAAGAAACTAAAGAAAGAATGTTAGAAGGTATTAAAATTAGAATGAAAGATATCAAGAAAGAAAGAAAGAAAGAAAGAAACTAAAGATAGAATGTTAGGAGGTATTAAAGCTAGAATGAAAGATATAAAGAAAGAAAGAAAGAAACTAAAGATAGAATGTTAGAAGGTATTAAAGCTAGAATGAAAGATATAAAGAAAGAAAGAAAGAAAGAAAGAAACTAAAGAAAGAATGTTAGAAGGTATTAAAATTAGAATGAAAGATATCAAGAAAGAAAGAAATAAAGAAACTAAAGATAGAATGTTAGAAGTTATTAAAGCTAGAATGAAAGATATAAAGAAAGAAGGAAAAACTAAAGATAGAATATTAGAAGGTATTAAAGCTAGAATGAAAGATATCAAGAAAGAAAGAAAGAAACTAAAGATAGAATGTTAGAAGGTATTAAAGCTAGAATGAAAGATATAAAGAAAGAAAGAAAGAAAGAAAGAAAGAAAGAAAAAAAGAAAGAAAGAAAGAAAGAAACTAAAGATAAAATGTTACAAGGTATTGAAACTAGAAGGAAAGATATCAAGAAAGAAAGAAAGAAAGAAACTAAAGATAGAATTTTCGAAGGTATTAAAGCTAAAATGAAAGATGTAAAGAAAGAAAGATAGAAACTAAAGATAGAATGTTAGAAGGTATTAAAGCCAGAATGAAAGATATAAAGAAAGAAAGAAAGAAACTAAAGATAGAATGTTAGAAGGTATTAAAGCCAGAATGAAAGATATAAAGAAAGAAAGAAAGAAACTAAAGATAGAATGTTAGAAGATATTAAAGCTAGAATGAAAGATATCAAGAAAGAAAGAAAGAAAGAAAGAAAGAAAGAAAGAAACTAAAGATAAAATGTTAGAAGGTATTGAAGCTAGAATGAAAGATATCAAGAAAGAAGAAAGAAACTAAAGAAAGAATGTTAGAAGGTATTAAAATTAGAATGAAAGATATCAAGAAAGAAAGAAAGAAAAAACGAAAGATAGAATGTTAGAAGGTATTAAAGCTAGAATGAAAGATATCAAGAAAAAGAAAGGAAGAAACTAAAGATAGAGTGTTAGAAGGTATTAAAGCTTGAATGAAAGATATAAAGAAAGAAGGAAAAAAACTAAAGATAGAATGTAAGAAGGTATTAAAACTAGAATGAAAGATATCAAGAAAGAAAGAAAGAAAGAAACTAAAGAAAGAATGTTGGAAGGTATTACAGCTAGAATGAAAGATATAAAGAAAGAAAGAAAGAAAGAAAGAAAGAAAGAAAGAAAGAAAGAAAGAAAGAAAGAAAGTAATTAAAGATAGAATGTTAGAAGGTATTGAAACTAGAAGGAAAGATATCAAGAAAGAAAGAAGGAAACTAAAGATAGAATATTAGAAGGTATTAAAGCTAGAATGAAAGATATCAACAAAGAAAGAAAGAAAGAAACTAAAGAAAGAATGTTAGAAGGTATTAAAATTAGAATGAAAGATATCAAGAAAGAAAGAAAGAAAGAAAGAAACTAAAGATAGAATGTTAGGAGGTATTAAAGCTAGAATGAAAGATATAAAGAAAGAAAGAAAGAAACTAAAGATAGAATGTTAGAAGGTATTAAAGCTAGAATGAAAGATATAAAGAAAGAAAGAAAGAAAGAAAGAAACTAAAGAAAGAATGTTAGAAGGTATTAAAATTAGAATGAAAGATATCAAGAAAGAAAGAAATAAAGAAACTAAAGATAGAATGTTAGAAGTTATTAAAGCTAGAATGAAAGATATAAAGAAAGAAGGAAAAACTAAAGATAGAATATTAGAAGGTATTAAAGCTAGAATGAAAGATATCAAGAAAGAAAGAAAGAAACTAAAGATAGAATGTTAGAAGGTATTAAAGCTAGAATGAAAGATATAAAGAAAGAAAGAAAGAAAGAAAGAAAGAAAGAAAAAAAGAAAGAAAGAAAGAAAGAAACTAAAGATAAAATGTTACAAGGTATTGAAACTAGAAGGAAAGATATCAAGAAAGAAAGAAAGAAAGAAACTAAAGATAGAATTTTCGAAGGTATTAAAGCTAAAATGAAAGATGTAAAGAAAGAAAGATAGAAACTAAAGATAGAATGTTAGAAGGTATTAAAGCCAGAATGAAAGATATAAAGAAAGAAAGAAAGAAACTAAAGATAGAATGTTAGAAGTTATTAAAGCTAGAATGAAAGATATCAAGAATGAAAGAAAGAAACTAAAGATAGAATGTTAGAAGATATTAAAGCTAGAATGAAAGATATCAAGAAAGAAAGAAAGAAAGAAAGAAAGAAAGAAACTAAAGATAAAATGTTAGAAGGTATTGAAGCTAGAATGAAAGATATCAAGAAAGAAGAAAGAAACTAAAGAAAGAATGTTAGAAGGTATTAAAATTAGAATGAAAGATATCAAGAAAGAAAGAAAGAAAAAACGAAAGATAGAATGTTAGAAGGTATTAAAGCTAGAATGAAAGATATCAAGAAAAAGAAAGGAAGAAACTAAAGATAGAGTGTTAGAAGGTATTAAAGCTTGAATGAAAGATATAAAGAAAGAAGGAAAAAAACTAAAGATAGAATGTAAGAAGGTATTAAAACTAGAATGAAAGATATCAAGAAAGAAAGAAAGAAAGAAACTAAAGAAAGAATGTTGGAAGGTATTACAGCTAGAATGAAAGATATAAAGAAAGAAAGAAAGAAAGAAAGAAAGAAAGAAAGACAGAAAGTAATTAAAGATAGAATGTTAGAAGGTATTGAAACTAGAAGGAAAGATATCAAGAAAGAAAGAAGGAAACTAAAGATAGAATATTAGAAGGTATTAAAGCTAGAATGAAAGATATCAACAAAGAAAGAAAGAAAGAAACTAAAGAAAGAATGTTAGAAGGTATTAAAATTAGAATGAAAGATATCAAGAAAGAAAGAAAGAAAGAAAGAAACTAAAGATAGAATGTTAGGAGGTATTAAAGCTAGAATGAAAGATATAAAGAAAGAAAGAAAGAAACTAAAGATAGAATGTTAGAAGGTATTAAAGCTAGAATGAAAGATATAAAGAAAGAAAGAAAGAAAGAAAGAAACTAAAGAAAGAATGTTAGAAGGTATTAAAATTAGAATGAAAGATATCAAGAAAGAAAGAAATAAAGAAACTAAAGATAGAATGTTAGAAGTTATTAAAGCTAGAATGAAAGATATAAAGAAAGAAGGAAAAACTAAAGATAGAATATTAGAAGGTATTAAAGCTAGAATGAAAGATATCAAGAAAGAAAGAAAGAAACTAAAGATAGAATGTTAGAAGGTATTAAAGCTAGAATGAAAGATATCAAGAAAGAAAGAAAGAAAGAAATTAAAGAGAATGTTAGAAGGTATTGAAACTAGAAGGAAAGATATCAAGAAAGAAAGAAACTAAAGATAGAATGTTAGAAGGTATTAAAACAAGAATGAAAGACATCAAGAAAGAAAGAAAGAAAGAAACTAAAGATAGAATGTTTGAAGGTACTAAAGCTAGAATGAAAGATATCAAGAAAGAAGAAAGAAACTAAAGAAAGAATGTTAGAAGGTATTAAAATTAGAATGAAAGATATCAAGAAAGAAAGAAAGAAAAAAGGAAAGATAGAATGTTAGAAGGTATTAAAGCTAGAATGACATATATAAAGAAAGAAAGAAAGAAAGAAACTAAAGATAAAATGTTAGAAGGTATTAAAGCTAGAATGAAAGATATCAAGAAAGAAAGAAAGAAAGAAACTAAAGATAGAATATTAGAAGGTATTAAAGCTAGAATGAAAGATATAAAGAAAGAAAGAAAGAAAGAAAAAAATTAAAGATAGAATGTTAGAAGGTATTGAAACTAGAAGGAAAGATATCAAGAAAGAAAGAAGGAAACTAAAGATAGAATATTAGAAGGTATTAAAGCTAGAATGAAAGATATAAAGAAAGAAAGAAAGAAAGAAACTAAGGAAAGAATGTTAGAAGGTATTAAAATTAGAATGAAAGATATCAAGAAAGAAAGAAAGAAAGAAACTAAAGATAGAATGTTAGAAGGTATTAAAGCTAGATTGAAAGATATAAAGAAAGAAAGAAAGAAACTAAAGATAGAATGTTAGAAGGTATTAAAGCTAGATTGAAAGATATAAAGATATCAAGAAAGAAAGAAAGAACGAAACTAAAGATAGAATGTTAGAAAGTATTAAAACTACAATGAAAGATATCAAGAAAAAGAAACGAAGAAACTAAAGATAGAGTGTTAGAAGGTATTAAAGCTTGAATGAAAGATATAAAGAAAGAAAGAAAGAAACTAAAGATAGAATGTAAGAAGGTATTAAAACTAGAATGAAAGATATCAAGAAAGAAAGAAAGAAAGAAACTAAAGAAAGAATGTTAGAATGTATTAAAGCTAGAATGAAAGATATCAAGAAAGAAAGAAAGAAAGAAAGAAATTAAAGATAGAATGTTAGAAGGTATTGAAACTAGAAGGAAAGATATCAAGAAAGAAAGAAGGAAACTAAAGATAGAATATTAGAAGGTATTAAAGCTAGAATGAAAGATATAAAGAAAGAAAGAAAGAAACTAAAGATTGAATGTTAGAAGGTATTAAAGCTTGAATGAAAGATATAAAGAAAGAAAGAAAGAAAGAAACTAAAGATAGAATGTTAGAAGTTATTAAAGCTAGAATGAAAGATATAAAGAAAGAAGGAAAAACTAAAGATAGAATATTAGAAGGTATTAAAGCTAGAATGAAAGATATCAAGAAAGAAAGAAAGAAACTAAAGATAGAATGTTAGAAGGTATTAAAGCTAGAATGAAAGATATCAAGAAAGAAAGAAAGAAAGAAATTAAAGATAGAATGTTTGAAGGTACTAAAGCTAGAATGAAAGATATCAAGAAAGAAGAAAGAAACTAAAGAAAGAATGTTAGAAGGTATTAAAATTAGAATGAAAGATATCAAGAAAGAAAGAAAGAAAAAACGAAAGATAGAATGTTAGAAGGTATTAAAGCTAGAATGACATATATAAAGAAAGAAAGAAACTAAAGATAAAATGTTAGAAGGTATTAAAGCTAGAATGAAAGATATCAAGAAAGAAAGAAAGAAAGAAACTAAAGATAGAATGTTAGAAGGTATTAAAGCTAGAATGAAAGATATAAAGAAAGAAAGAAAGAAAGAAAGAAATTAAAGATAGAATGTTAGAAGGTATTGAAACTAGAAGGAAAGATATCAAGAAAGAAAGAAGGAAACTAAAGATAGAATATTAGAAGGTATTAAAGCTAGAATGAAAGACATCAAGAAAGAAAGAAAGAAAGAAACTAAAGATAGAATGTTAGAAGGTATTAAAACTAGAATGAAAGATATCAAGAAAAAGAAAGGAAGAAACTAAAGATAGAATGTTAGAAGGTATTAAAACTAGAATGAAAGATATCAGGAAAGAAAGAAAGAAACTAAAGATAGAATGTTAGAAGGTATTAAAGCTAGAATGAAAGATATAAAGAAAGAAAGAAAGAAAGAAAGAAAGAAACTAAAGATAAAATGTTACAAGGTATTGAAACTAGAAGGAAAGATATCAAGAAAGAAAGAAAGAAAGAAACTAAAGATAGAATTTTAGAAGGTATTAAAGCTAAAATGAAAGATGTAAAGAAAGAAAGAAAGAAACTAAAGGTAGAATGTTAGAAGGTATTAAAGCCAGAATGAAAGATATAAAGAAAGAAAGAAAGAAAGAAACTAAAGATAAAATGTTAGAAGGTATTGAAGCTAGAATGAAAGATATCAAGAAAGAAGAAAGAAACTAAGGAAAGAATGTTAGAAGGTATTAAAATTAGAATGAAAGATATCAAGAAAGAAAGAAAGAAAGAAACTAAAGAAAGAATGTTAGAAGGTATTAAAGCTAGATTGAAAGATATAAAGATATCAAGAAAGAAAGAAAGAAAGAAACTAAAGATAGAATGTTAGAAGGTATTAAAACTACAATGAAAGATATCAAGAAAAAGAAAGGAAGAAACTAAAGATAGAGTGTTAGAAGGTATTAAAGCTTGAATGAAAGATATAAAGAAAGAAAGAAAGAAACTAAAGATAGAATGTAAGAAGGTATTAAAACTAGAATGAAAGATTTCATGAAAGAAAGAAAGAAAGAAACTAAAGAAAGAATGTTAGAATGTATTAAAGCTAGAATGAAAGATATCAAGAAAGAAAGAAAGAAAGAAAGAAATTAAAGATAGAATGTTAGTAGGTATTGAAACTAGAAGGAAAGATATCAAGAAAGAAAGAAGAAAACTAAAGATAGAATATTAGAAGGTATTAAAGCTAGAATGAAAGATATAAAGAAAGAAAGAAAGAAAGAAACTAAAGAAAGAATGTTAGAAGGTATTAAAATTAGAATGAAAGATATCAAGAAAGAAAGAAAGAAAGAAACTAGATAGAATGTTAGAAGGTATTAAAGCTAGAATGAAAGATATAAAGAAAGAAAGAAAGAAACTAAAGATAGAATGTTAGAAGGTATTAAAGCTAGATTGAAAGTTATAAAGAAAGAAGAAAGAAAGAAACTAAAGATAGAATGTTAGAAGGTATTAAAGCTAGAATGAAAGATATCAAGAAAGAAAGAAAGAAAGAGAGAAAAAAAAGATAGAATTTTAAAAGGTATTAAAGCTAGAATGAAAGATATAAAGAAAGAAAAAAAGAAATAAACTAAAGATAAAATGTTAGAAGGTATTAAAGCTAGAATGAAAGCTATCAAGAAAGAAAGAAAGAAAGAAACTAAAGATAGAATGTTAGAAGGAATTAAAGCTAGAATGAAAGATATCAAAAAAGAAAGAAAGAAGGAAACTAAAGATAGAATGTTAGAAGGTATTAAAACTAGAATGAAAGATATCAAGAAAAAGAAAGGAAGAAACTAAAGATAGAATGTTAGAAGGTATTAAAGCTTGGATGAAAGAAAGAAAGAAAGAAACTAAAGATAGAATGTTAGAAGGTATTAAAACTAGAATGAAAGTTATCAGGAAAGAAAGAAAGAAACTAAAGATAGAATTATAGAAGGTATTAAAGCTAAAATGAAAGATGTAAAGAAAGAAAGAAAGAAACTAAAGATAGAATGTTAGAAGGTATTAAAGCCAGAATGAAAGATATCAAGAAAGAAAGAAAGAAACTAAAGATAGAATGTTACAAGTTATTAAAGCTAGAATGAAAGATATCAAGAAAGAAAGAAAGAAACTAAAGAGAGAATGTTAGAAGTTATTAAAGCTAGAATGAAATATATAAAGAAAGAAAGAAAGAAAGAAACTAAAGAAAGAATGTTAGAAGGTATTAAAATTAGAATGAAAGATATCAAGAAAGAAAGAAAGAAACTAAAGATAGAATGTTAGAAGGTATTAAAGCTAGAATGAAAGATATAAAAAAGAAAGAAAGAAGGAAAGAAAGAAAGAAACTAAAGATAAAATGTTAGAAGGTATTAAAGCTAGAATGAAAGATATCAAGAAAGAAAGAAAGAACGAAACTAAAGATAGAATGTTAGAAGGTATTAAAGCTAGAATGACATGTATAAAGAAAGAAAGAAAGAAAGAAACTAAAGATAAAATGTCAGAAGGTATTAAAGCTAGAATGAAAGATATCAAGAAATAAAGAAAGAAAAAACGAAAGATAGAATGTTAGAAGGTATTAAAGCTAGAATGACATGTATAAAGAAAGAAAGAAAGAAAGAAACTAAAGATAAAATGTCAGAAGGTATTAAAGCTAGAATGAAAGATATCAAGAAAGAAAGAAAGAACGAAACTAAAGATAGAATGTTAGAAGGTATTAAAACTACAATGAAAGATATCAAGAAAAAGAAAGGAAGAAACTAAAGATAGAGTGTTAGAAGGTATTAAAGCTTGAATGAAAGATATAAAGAAAGAAAGAAAGAAACTAAAGATAGAATGTAAGAAGGTATTAAAACTAGAATGAAAGATATCAAGAAAGAAAGAAAGAAATAAACTAAAGAAAGAATGTTAGAATGTATTAAAGCTAGAATGAAAGATATCAAGAAAGAAAGAAAGAAAGAAAGAAATTAAAGATAGAATGTTAGAAGGTATTGAAACTAGAAGGAAAGATATCAAGAAAGAAAGAAGGAAACTAAAGATAGAATATTAGAAGGTATTAAAGCTAGAATGAAAGATATAAAGAAAGAAAGAAAGAAACTAAAGAAAGAATGTTAGAAGGTATTAAAATTAGAATGAAAGATATCAAGAAAGAAAGAAAGAAAGAAACTAGATAGAATGTTAGAAGGCATTAAAGCTAGAATGAAAGATATAAAGACAGAAAGAAAGAAACTAAAGATAGAATGTTAGAAGGTATTAAAGCTAGATTGAAAGTTATAAAGAAAGAAGAAAGAAAGAAACTAAAGATAGAATGTTAGAAGGTATTAAAGCTAGAATGAAAGATATCAAGAAAGAAAGAAAGAAAGAAACTAAAGATAGAATTTTAAAAGGTATTAAAGCTAGAATGAAAGATATAAAGAAAGAAAAAAAGAAATAAACTAAAGATAAAATGTTAGAAGGTATTAAAGCTAGAATGAAAGCTATCAAGAAAGAAAGAAAGAAAGAAACTAAAGATAGAATGTTAGAAGGTATTAAAGCTAGAATGAAAGATATAAAGAAAGAAAGAAAGAAAGAAAGAAATTAAAGATAGAATGTTAGAAGGTATTGAAACTAGAAGGAAAGATATCAAGAAAGAAAGAAGGAAACTAAAGATAGAATATTAGAAGGTATTAAAGCTAGAATGAAAGATATAAAGAAAGAAAGAAAGAAAGAAACTAAGGAAAGAATGTTAGAAGGTATTAAAATTAGAATGAAAGATATCAAGAAAGAAAGAAAGAAAGAAACTAAAGATAGAATGTTAGAAGGTATTAAAGCTAGATTGAAAGATATAAAGAAAGAAAGAAAGAAACTAAAGATAGAATGTTAGAAGGTATTAAAGCTAGATTGAAAGATATAAAGATATCAAGAAAGAAAGAACGAAACTAAAGATAGAATGTTAGAAAGTATTAAAACTACAATGAAAGATATCAAGAAAAAGAAAGGAAGAAACTAAAGATAGAGTGTTAGAAGGTATTAAAGCTTGAATGAAAGATATAAAGAAAGAAAGAAAGAAACTAAAGATAGAATGTAAGAAGGTATTAAAACTAGAATGAAAGATATCAAGAAAGAAAGAAAGAAAGAAACTAAAGAAAGAATGTTAGAATGTATTAAAGCTAGAATGAAAGATATCAAGAAAGAAAGAAAGAAAGAAAGAAATTAAAGATAGAATGTTAGAAGGTATTGAAACTAGAAGGAAAGATATCAAGAAAGAAAGAAGGAAACTAAAGATAGAATATTAGAAGGTATTAAAGCTAGAATGAAAGATATAAAGAAAGAAAGAAAGAAACTAAAGAAAGAATGTTAGAAGGTATTAAAATTAGAATGAAAGATATCAAGAAAGAAAGAAAGAAAGAAACTAGATAGAATGTTAGAAGGCATTAAAGCTAGAATGAAAGATATAAAGAAAGAAAGAAAGAAACTAAAGATAGAATGTTAGAAGGTATTAAAGCTAGATTGAAAGTTATAAAGAAAGAAGAAAGAAAGAAACTAAAGATAGAATGTTAGAAGGTATTAAAGCTAGAATGAAAGATATCAAGAAAGAAAGAAAGAAAGAAACTAAAGATAGAATTTTAAAAGGTATTAAAGCTAGAATGAAAGATATAAAGAAAGAAAAAAAGAAATAAACTAAAGATAAAATGTTAGAAGGTATTAAAGCTAGAATGAAAGCTATCAAGAAAGAAAGAAAGAAAGAAACTAAAGATAGAATGTTAGAAGGTATTAAAGCTAGAATGAAAGATATAAAGAAAGAAAGAAAGAAAGAAAGAAATTAAAGATAGAATGTTAGAAGGTATTGAAACTAGAAGGAAAGATATCAAGAAAGAAAGAAGGAAACTAAAGATAGAATATTAGAAGGTATTAAAGCTAGAATGAAAGATATAAAGAAAGAAAGAAAGAAAGAAACTAAGGAAAGAATGTTAGAAGGTATTAAAATTAGAATGAAAGATATCAAGAAAGAAAGAAAGAAAGAAACTAAAGATAGAATGTTAGAAGGTATTAAAGCTAGATTGAAAGATATAAAGAAAGAAAGAAAGAAACTAAAGATAGAATGTTAGAAGGTATTAAAGCTAGATTGAAAGATATAAAGATATCAAGAAAGAAAGAACGAAACTAAAGATAGAATGTTACAAAGTATTAAAACTACAATGAAAGATATCAAGAAAAAGAAAGGAAGAAACTAAAGATAGAGTGTTAGAAGGTATTAAAGCTTGAATGAAAGATATAAAGAAAGAAAGAAAGAAACTAAAGATAGAATGTAAGAAGGTATTAAAACTAGAATGAAAGATATCAAGAAAGAAAGAAAGAAAGAAACTAAAGAAAGAATGTTAGAATGTATTAAAGCTAGAATGAAAGATATCAAGAAAGAAAGAAAGAAAGAAAGAAATTAAAGATAGAATGTTAGAAGGTATTGAAACTAGAAGGAAAGATATCAAGAAAGAAAGAAGGAAACTAAAGATAGAATATTAGAAGGTATTAAAGCTAGAATGAAAGATATAAAGAAAGAAAGAAAGAAACTAAAGATAGAATGTTAGAAGGTACTAAAGCTAGAATGAAAGATATCAAGAAAGAAGAAAGAAACTAAAGAAAGAATGTTAGAAGGTATTAAAATTAGAATGAAAGATATCAAGAAAGAAAGAAAGAAAAAACGAAAGATAGAATGTTAGAAGGTATTAAAGCTAGAATGACATATATAAAGAAAGAAAGAAAGAAAGAAACTAAAGATAAAATGTTAGAAGGTATTAAAGCTAGAATGAAAGATATCAAGAAAGAAAGAAAGAAAGAAACTAAAGATAGAATGTTAGAAGGTATTAAAGCTAGAATGAAAGATATAAAGAAAGAAAGAAAGAAAGAAAGAAATTAAAGATAGAATGTTAGAAGGTATTGAAACTAGAAGGAAAGATATCAAGAAAGAAAGAAGGAAACTAAAGATAGAATATTAGAAGGTATTAAAGCTAGAATGAAAGATATAAAGAAAGAAAGAAAGAAAGAAACTAAGGAAAGAATGTTAGAAGGTATTAAAATTAGAATGAAAGATATCAAGAAAGAAAGAAAGAAAGAAACTAAAGATAGAATGTTAGAAGGTATTAAAGCTAGATTGAAAGATATAAAGAAAGAAAGAAAGAAACTAAAGATAGAATGTTAGAAGGTATTAAAGCTAGATTGAAAGATATAAAGATATCAAGAAAGAAAGAAAGAACGAAACTAAAGATAGAATGTTAGAAGGTATTAAAACTACAATGAAAGATATCAAGAAAAAGAAAGGAAGAAACTAAAGATAGAGTGTTAGAAGGTATTAAAGCTTGAATGAAAGATATAAAGAAAGAAAGAAAGAAACTAAAGATAGAATGTAAGAAGGTATTAAAACTAGAATGAAAGATATCAAGAAAGAAAGAAAGAAAGAAACTAAAGAAAGAATGTTAGAATGTAGTAAAGCTAGAATGAAAGATATCAAGAAAGAAAGAAAGAAAGAAAGAAAGAAATTAAAGATAGAATGTTAGTAGGTATTGAAACTAGAAGGAAAGATATCAAGAAAGAAAGAAGGAAACTAAAGATAGAATATTAGAAGGTATTAAAGCTAGAATGAAAGATATAAAGAAAGAAAGAAAGAAAGAAACTAAAGAAAGAATGTTAGAAGGTATTAAAATTAGAATGAAAGATATCAAGAAAGAAAGAAAGAAAGAAACTAGATAGAATGTTAGAAGGTATTAAAGCTAGAATGAAAGATATAAAGAAAGAAAGAAAGAAACTAAAGATAGAATGTTAGAAGGTATTAAAGCTAGATTGAAAGTTATAAAGAAAGAAGAAAGAAAGAAATTAAAGATAGAATGTTAGAAGGTATTAAAGCTAGAATGAAAGATATCAAGAAAAAAAGAAAGAAAGAGAGAAACTAAAGATAGAATTTTAAAAGGTATTAAAGCTAGAATGAAAGATATAAAGAAAGAAAAAAAGAAATAAACTAAAGATAAAATGTTAGAAGGTATTAAAGCTAGAATGAAAGCTATCAAGAAAGAAAGAAAGAAAGAAACTAAAGATAGAATGTTAGAAGGAATTAAAGCTAGAATGAAAGATATCAAAAAAGAAAGAAAGAAGGAAACTAAAGATAGAATGTTAGAAGGTATTAAAACTAGAATGAAAGATATCAAGAAAAAGAAAGGAAGAAACTAAAGATAGAATGTTAGAAGGTATTAAAGCTTGGATGAAAGAAAGAAAGAAAGAAACTAAAGATAGAATGTTAGAAGGTATTAAAACTAGAATGAAAGATATCAGGAAAGAAAGAAAGAAACTAAAGATAGAATGTTAGAAGGTATTAAAGCTAGAATGAAAGATATAAAGAAAGAAAGAAAGGAAGGAAGAAAGGAAGAAAGAAAGAAAGAAACTAAAGATAGAATGTTACAAGGTAATGAAACTAGAAGGAAATATATCAAGAAAGAAAGAAAGAAAGAATCTAAAGATAGAATTATAGAAGGTATTAAAGCTAAAATGAAAGATGTAAAGAAAGAAAGAAAGAAACTAAAGATAGAATGTTAGAAGTTATTAAAGCTAGAATGAAAGATATCAAGAAAGAAAGAAAGAAACTAAAGATAGAATGTTAGAAGTTATTAAAGCTAGAATGAAAGATATCAAGAAAGAAAGAAAGAACGAAACGAAAGATAGAATGTTAGAAGGTATTAAAACTACAATGAAAGATATCAAGAAAAAGAAAGGAAGAAACTAAAGATAGAGTGTTAGAAGGTATTAAAGCTTGAATGAAAGATATAAAGAAAGAAAGAAAGAAACTAAAGATAGAATGTAAGAAGGTATTAAAACTAGAATGAAAGATATCAAGAAAGAAAGAAAGAAAGAAAGAAACTAAAGAAAGAATGTTAGAATGTATTAAAGCTAGAATGAAAAATATCAAGAAAGAAAGAAAGAAAGAAAGAAATTAAAGATAGAATGTTAGAAGGTATTGAAACTAGAAGGAAAGATATCAAGAAAGAAAGAAGGAAACTAAAGATAGAATATTAGAAGGTATTAAATCTAGAATGAAAGATATAAATAAAGAAAGAAAGAAACTAAAGAAAGAATGTTAGAAGGTATTAAAATTAGAATGAAAGATATCAAGAAAGAAAGAAAGAAAGAAACTAGATAGAATGTTAGAAGGTATTAAAGCTAGAATGAAAGATATAAAGAAAGAAAGAAAGAAGCTAAAGATAGAATGTTAGAAGGTATTAAAGCTAGATTGAAAGTTATAAAGAAAGAAGAAAGAAAGAAACTAAAGATAGAATGTTAGAAGGTATTAAAGCTAGAATGAAAGATATCAAGAAAGAAAGAAAGAAAGAAAGAAACTAAAGATAGAATTTTAAAAGGTATTAAAGCTAGAATGAAAGATATAAAGAAAGAAAAAAAGAAATAAACTAGATAAAATGTTAGAAGGTATTAAAGCTAGAATGAAAGCTATCAAGAAAGAAAGAAAGAAGGAAACTATAGATAGAATGTTAGAAGGAATTAAAGCTAGAATGAAAGATATCAAAAAAGAAAGAAAGAAGGAAACTAAAGATAGAATGTTAGAAGGTATTAAAACTAGAATGAAAGATATCAAGAAAAAGAAAGGAAGAAACTAAAGATAGAATGTTAGAAGGTATTAAAGCTTGGATGAAAGAAAGAAAGAAAGAAACTAAAGATAGAATGTTAGAAGGTATTAAAACTAGAATGAAAGATATCAGGAAAGAAAGAAAGAAACTAAAGACAGAATGTTAGAAGGTATTAATGCTAGAATGAAAGATATAAAGAAGGAAAGAAAGGAAGGAAGAAAGGAAGATAGAAAGAAAGAAACTAAAGATAGAATGTTACAAGGTAATGAAACTAGAAGGAAATATATCAAGAAAGAAAGAAAGAAACTAAAGATAGAATTATAGAAGATATTAAAGCTAAAATGAAAGATATAAAGAAAGAAAGAAAGAAACTAAAGATAGAATGTTAGAAGGTATTAAAGCCAGAATGAAAGATATAAAGAAAGAAAGAAAGAAACTAAAGATAGAATGTTAGAAGTTATTAAAGCTAGAATGAAAGATATCAAGAAAGAAAGAAAGAAACTAAAGATAGAATGTTAGAAGTTATTAAAGCTAGAATGAAATATATAAAGAAAGAAAGAAACTAAAGAAAGAATGTTAGAAGGTATTAAAATTAGAATGAAAGATATCAAGAAAGAAAGAAAGAAACTAAAGATAGAATGTTAGAAGGTATTAAAGCTAGAATGAAAGATATAAAAAAGAAAGAAAGAAAGAAACTAAAGATAGAATATTAGAAGATATTAAAGCTAGAATGAAAGATGTAAAGAAAGAAAGAAAGAAAGGAAGAAACTAAAGAAAGAATGTTAGAAGGTATTAAAGCTAGAATGAAAGATATCAAGAAAGAAAGAAAGAAACTAAAGATAGAATGTTAGAAGTTATTAAACCTAGAATGAAAGATATAAAGAAAGAAAGAAAGAAAGAAACTTAAGATAGAATATTAGAAGATATTAAAGCTAGAATGAAAGATATCAAGAAAGAAAGAAAGAAAGGAAGAAACTAAAGAAAGAATGTTAGAAGGTATTAAAATTAGAATGAAAGATATCAAGGAAGAAAGAAAGAAAGAAAGAAACTAAAGATAGAATATTAGAAGGTATTAAAGCTAGAATGAAAGATATAAAGAAAGAAAGAAAGAAAGAAACTAAAGATAAAATGTTAGAAGGTATTAAAGCTAGAATGAAAGATATCAAGAAAGAAGAAAGAAAGTAAAGAAACAATGTTAGAAGGTATTAAAATTAGAATGAAAGATACCAAAAAAGAAAGAAAGAAAAAACGAAAGAGAGAATGTTAGAAGGTATTAAAGCTGGAATGAAATATATAAAGAAAGAAAGAAAGAAAGAAAGAAACTAAAGATAGAATGTTAGAAGGTATTAAAGCTAGAATGAAAGATATCAAGAAAAAGAAAGGAAGAAACTAAAGATAGAATGTTAGAAGGTATTAAAGCTAGAATGAAAGATATAAAGAAAGAAAGAAAGAAACTAAAGATAGAATGTTAGTAGGTATTAAAGCTTGATTTAAAGATATAAAGAAAGAAAGAAAGAAACTAAAGATAGAATGTTAGAAGGTATTAAAGCTAGAATGAAAGATATAAAGAAAGTAAGAAAGAAAGAAACTAAAGAAAGAATGTTAGAAGGTATTAAAATTAGAATGAAAGATATCAAGAAAGAAAGAAAAAAAGAAACTAAAGATAGAATGTTAGAAGGTATTAAAGCTAGAATGAAAGATATAAAGAAAGAAAGAAAGAAACTAAAGATAGAATTTTAGAAGGTATTAAAGCTAGAATGAAAGATATAAAGAAAGAAAGAAAGAAACTAAAGATAGAATGTTAGTAGGTATTAAAGCTTGATTTAAAGATATAAAGAAAGAAAGAAAGAAACTAAAGATAGAATGTTAGAAGGTATTAAAGCTAGAATGAAAGATATAAAGAAAGTAAGAAAGAAAGAAACTAAAGAAAGAATGTTAGAAGGTATTAAAATTAGAATGAAAGATATCAAGAAAGAAAGAAAAAAAGAAACTAAAGATAGAATGTTAGAAGGTATTAAAGCTAGAATGAAAGATATAAAGAAAGAAAGAAAGAAACTAAAGATAGAATTTTAGAAGGTATTAAAGCTACAATGAAAGATATCAAGAAAAAGAAAGGAAGAAACTAAAGATAGAGTGTTAGAAGGTATTAAAGCTTGAATGAAAGATATAAAGAAAGAAAGAAAGAAACTAAAGATAGAATGTAAGAAGGTATTAAAACTAGAATGAAAGATATCAAGAAAGAAAGAAAGAAAGAAACTAAAGAAAGAATGTTAGAATGTATTAAAGCTAGAATGAAAGATATAAAGAAAGAAAGAAAGAAAGAAAGAAAGAAATTAATGATAGAATGTTAGAAGGTATTGAAACTAGAAGGAAAGATATCAAGAAAGAAAGAAGGAAACTAAAGATAGAATATTAGAAGGTATTAAAGCTAGAATGAAAGATATAAAGAAAGAAAGAAAGAAAGAATCTAAAGAAAGAATGTTAGAAGGTATTAAAATTAGAATGAAAGATATCAAGAAAGAAAGAAAGAAAGAAACTAAAGATAGAATGTTAGAAGGTATAAAAGCTAGAATGAAAGATATCAAGAAAGAAAGAAAGAAAGAAACTAAAGATAGAATTTTAGAAGGTATTAAAGCTACAATGAAAGATATCAAGAAAAAGAAAGGAAGAAACTAAAGATAGAGTGTTAGAAGGTATTAAAGCTTGAATGAAAGATATAAAGAAAGAAAGAAAGAAACTAAAGATAGAATGTAAGAAGGTATTAAAACTAGAATGAAAGATATCAAGAAAGAAAGAAAGAAAGAAACTAAAGAAAGAATGTTAGAATGTATTAAAGCTAGAATGAAAGATATAAAGAAAGAAAGAAAGAAAGAAAGAAAGAAATTAATGATAGAATGTTAGAAGGTATTGAAACTAGAAGGAAAGATATCAAGAAAGAAAGAAGGAAACTAAAGATAGAATATTAGAAGGTATTAAAGCTAGAATGAAAGATATAAAGAAAGAAAGAAAGAAAGAATCTAAAGAAAGAATGTTAGAAGGTATTAAAATTAGAATGAAAGATATCAAGAAAGAAAGAAAGAAAGAAACTAAAGATAGAATGTTAGAAGGTATTAAAGCTAGAGTGAAAGATATAAAGAAAGAAAGAAAGAAACTAAAGATAGAATGTTAGAAGGTATTAAAGCTAGATTGAAAAATATAAAGAAAGAAAGAAAGAAAGAAACTAAAGATAGAATGTTAGAAGGTATTAAAGCTAGAATGAAAGATATCAAGAAAGAAAGAAAGAAAGAAAGAAATTAAAGAGAATGTTAGAAGATATTGAAAATAGAAGGAAAGATATCAAGAAAGAAAGAAAGAAAGAAACTAAAGATAGAATGTTAGAAGGTATTAAAGCTAGAATGAAAGATATAAAGAAAGAAAAAAAGAAAGAAACTAAAAATAAAATGTTAGAAGTTATTAAAGCTAGAATGAAAGATATCAAGAAAGAAAGAAAGAAGGAAACTAAAGATAGAATGTTAGAATGTATTAAAGCTAGAATGAAAAATATCAAGAAAGAAAGAAAGAAAGAAAGAAATTAAAGATAGAATGTTAGAAGGTATTGAAACTAGAAGGAAAGATATCAAGAAAGAAAGAAGGAAACTAAAGATAGAATATTAGAAGGTATTAAATCTAGAATGAAAGATATAAATAAAGAAAGAAAGAAACTAAAGAAAGAATGTTAGAAGGTATTAAAATTAGAATGAAAGATATCAAGAAAGAAAGAAAGAAAGAAACTAGATAGAATGTTAGAAGGTATTAAAGCTAGAATGAAAGATATAAAGAAAGAAAGAAAGAAGCTAAAGATAGAATGTTAGAAGGTATTAAAGCTAGATTGAAAGTTATAAAGAAAGAAGAAAGAAAGAAACTAAAGATAGAATGTTAGAAGGTATTAAAGCTAGAATGAAAGATATCAAGAAAGAAAGAAAGAAAGAAAGAAACTAAAGATAGAATTTTAAAAGGTATTAAAGCTAGAATGAAAGATATAAAGAAAGAAAAAAAGAAATAAACTAGATAAAATGTTAGAAGGTATTAAAGCTAGAATGAAAGCTATCAAGAAAGAAAGAAAGAAGGAAACTATAGATAGAATGTTAGAAGGAATTAAAGCTAGAATGAAAGATATCAAAAAAGAAAGAAAGAAGGAAACTAAAGATAGAATGTTAGAAGGTATTAAAACTAGAATGAAAGATATCAAGAAAAAGAAAGGAAGAAACTAAAGATAGAATGTTAGAAGGTATTAAAGCTTGGATGAAAGAAAGAAAGAAAGAAACTAAAGATAGAATGTTAGAAGGTATTAAAACTAGAATGAAAGATATCAGGAAAGAAAGAAAGAAACTAAAGATAGAATGTTAGAAGGTATTAATGCTAGAATGAAAGATATAAAGAAGGAAAGAAAGGAAGGAAGAAAGGAAGATAGAAAGAAAGAAACTAAAGATAGAATGTTACAAGGTAATGAAACTAGAAGGAAATATATCAAGAAAGAAAGAAAGAAACTAAAGATAGAATTATAGAAGATATTAAAGCTAAAATGAAAGATATAAAGAAAGAAAGAAAGAAACTAAAGATAGAATGTTAGAAGGTATTAAAGCCAGAATGAAAGATATAAAGAAAGAAAGAAAGAAACTAAAGATAGAATGTTAGAAGTTATTAAAGCTAGAATGAAAGATATCAAGAAAGAAAGAAAGAAACTAAAGATAGAATGTTAGAAGTTATTAAAGCTAGAATGAAATATATAAAGAAAGAAAGAAACTAAAGAAAGAATGTTAGAAGGTATTAAAATTAGAATGAAAGATATCAAGAAAGAAAGAAAGAAACTAAAGATAGAATGTTAGAAGGTATTAAAGCTAGAATGAAAGATATAAAAAAGAAAGAAAGAAAGAAAGAAAGAAACTAAAGATAAAATGTTAGAAGGTATTAAAGCTAGAATGAAGGATATCAAGAAAGAAGAAAGAAACTAAAGAAAGAATGTTAGAAGGTATTAAAATTAGAATGAAAGATATCAAGAAAGAAAGAAAGAAAAAACGAAAGATAGAATGTTAGAAGGTATTAAAGCTAGAATGACATATATAAAGAAAGAAAGAAAGAAAGAAACTAAAGATAAAATGTCAGAAAGTATGAAAGCTAGAATGAAAGATATCAAGAAAGAAAGAAAGAACGAAACTAAAGATAGAATGTTAGAAGGTATTAAAACTACAATGAAAGATATCACGAAAAAGAAAGGAAGAAACTAAAGATAGAGTGTTAGATGGTATTAAAGCTTGAATGAAAGATATAAAGAAAGAAAGAAAGAAACTAAAGATAGAATGTAAGAAGGTATTAAAACTAGAATGAAAGATATCAAGAAAGAAAGAAAGAAAGAAACTAAAGAAAGAATGTTAGAATGTATTAAAGCTAGAATGAAAGATATCAAGAAAGAAAGAAAGAAAGAAAGAAATTAAAGATAGAATGTTAGAAGTTATTGAAACTAGAAGGAAAGATATCAAGAAAGAAAGAAGGAAACTAAAGATAGAATATTAGAAGGTATTAAAGCTAGAATGAAAGATATAAAGAAAGAAAGAAAGAAACTAAAGAAAGAATGTTAGAAGGTATTAAAGCTAGATTGAAAGTTATAAAGAAAGAAGAAAGAAAGAAACTAAAGATAGAATGTTAGAAGGTATTAAAACTAGAATGAAAGATATCAAGAAAGAAAGAAAGAAAGAAATTAAAGAGAATGTTAGAAGATATTGAAAATAGAAGGAAAGATATCAAGAAATTAAGAAAGAAAGAAAGAAACTAAAGATAGAATTTTAAAAGGTATTAAAGCTAGAATGAAAGATATAAAGAAAGAAAAAAAGAAAGAAACTAAAGATAAAATGTTAGAAGGTATTAAAGCTAGAATGAAAGCTATCAAGAAAGAAAAAAAGAAAGAAAATAAAGGTAAAATGTTAGAAGGTATTAAAGCTAGAATGAAAGATATCAAGAAAGAAAGAAAGAAAGAAACTAAAGACAGAATATTAGAAGGTATTAAAATTAGAATGAAAGATATCAAGAAAGAAAGAAAGAAAGAAACTAAAGAAAGAATGTTAGAAGGTATTAAAGCTAGAATGAAAGATATAAAGAAAGAAAGAAAGAAAGAAAGAAAGAAAGAAACTAAAGATAAAATGTTTGAAGGTACTAAAGCTAGAATGAAAGATATCAAGAAAGAAGAAAGAAACTAAAGAAAGAATGTTAGAAGGTATTAAAATTAGAATGAAAGATATCAAGAAAGAAAGAAAGAAAAAACGAAAGATAGAATGTTAGAAGGTATTAAAGCTAGAATGAAAGATATCAAGAAAGAAAGAAAGAAAGAAAGAAACTAAAGATAGAATTTTAAAAGGTATTAAAGCTAGAATGAAAGATATAAAGAAAGAAAAAAAGAAATAAACTAAAGATAAAATGTTAGAAGGTATTAAAGCTAGAATGAAAGCTATCAAGAAAGAAAGAAAGAAAGAAACTAAAGATAGAATGTTAGAAGGAATTAAAGCTAGAATGAAAGATATCAAAAAAGAAAGAAAGAAGGAAACTAAAGATAGAATGTTAGAAGGTATTAAAACTAGAATGAAAGATATCAAGAAAAAGAAAGGAAGAAACTAAAGATAGAATGTTAGAAGGTATTAAAGCTTGGATGAAAGAAAGAAAGAAAGAAAGAAACTAAAGATAGAATGTTAGAAGGTATTAAAACTAGAATGAAAGATATCAGGAAAGAAAGAAAGAAACTAAAGATAGAATGTTAGAAGGTATTAATGCTAGAATGAAAGATATAAAGAAAGAAAGAAAGGAAGGAAGAAAGGAAGAAAGAAAGAAAGAAACTAAAGATAGAATGTTACAAGGTAATGAAACTAGAAGGAAATATATCAAGAAAGAAAGAAAGAAAGAAACTTAAGATAGAATTATAGAAGGTATTAAAGCTAAAATGAAAGATGTAAAGAAAGAAAGAAAGAAACTAAAGATAGAATGTTAGAAGGTATTAAAGCCAGAATGAAAGATATAAAGAAAGAAAGAAAAAAATTAAAGATAGAATGTTAGAAGTTATTAAAGCTAGAATGAAAGATATCAAGAAAGAAAGAAAGAAACTAAAGATAGAATGTTAGAAGTTATTAAAGCTAGAATGAAATATATAAAGAAAGAAAGAAAGAAAGAAACTAAAGAAAGAATGTTAGAAGGTATTAAAATTAGAATGAAAGATATCAAGAAAGAAAGAAAGAAACTAAAGATAGAATGTTAGAAGGTATTAAAGCTAGAATGAAAGATATAAAAAAGAAAGAAAGAGAGAAAGAAAGAAAGAAAGAAAGAAACTAAAGATAAAATGTTAGAAGGTATTAAAGCTAGAATGAAGGATATCAAGAAAGAAGAAAGAAACTAAAGAAAGAATGTTAGAAGGTATTAAAATTAGAATGAAAGATATCAAGAAAGAAAGAAAGAAAAAACGAAAGATAGAATGTTAGAAGGTATTAAAGCTAGAATGACATATATAAAGAAAGAAAGAAAGAAAGAAAGAAACTAAAGATAAAATGTCAGAAAGTATTAAAGCTAGAATGAAAGATATCAAGAAAGAAAGAAAGAACGAAACTAAAGATAGAATGTTAGAAGGTATTAAAACTACAATGAAAGATATCACGAAAAAGAAAGGAAGAAACTAAAGATAGAGTGTTAGAAGGTATTAAAGCTTGAATGAAAGATATAAAGAAAGAAAGAACGAAACTAAAGATAGAATGTAAGAAGGTATTAAAACTAGAATGAAAGATATCAAGAAAGAAAGAAAGAAAGAAACTAAAGAAAGAATGTTAGAATGTATTAAAGCTAGAATGAAAGATATCAAGAAAGAAAGAAAGAAAGAAAGAAATTAAAGATAGAATGTTAGAAGGTATTGAAACTAGAAGGAAAGATATCAAGAAAGAAAGAAGGAAACTAAAGATAGAATATTAGAAGATATTAAAGCTAGAATGAAAGATATAAAGAAAGAAAGAAAGAAACTAAAGAAAGAATGTTAGAAGGTATTAAAATTAGAATGAAAGATATCAAGAAAGAAAGAAAGAAAGAAACTAGATAGAATGTTAGAAGGTATTAAAGCTAGATTGAAAGTTATAAAGAAAGAAGAAAGAAAGAAACTAAAGATAGAATGTTAGAAGGTATTAAAACTAGAATGAAAGTTATCAAGAAAGAAAGAAAGAAAGAAATTAAAGAGAATGTTAGAAGATATTGAAAATAGAAGGAAAGATATCAAGAAAGAAAGAAAGAAAGAAAGAAACTAAAGATAGAATTTTAAAAGGAATTAAAGCTAGAATGAAAGATATAAAGAAAGAAAAAAAGAAAGAAACTAAAGATAAAATGTTAGAAGGTATTAAAGCTAGAATGAAAGCTATCAAGAAAGAAAAAAAGAAAGAAACTAAAGGTAAAATGTTAGAAGGTATTAAAGCTAGAATGAAAGATATCAAGAAAGAAAGAAAGAAAGAAACTAAAGACAGAATATTAGAAGGTATTAAAATTAGAATGAAAGATATCAAGAAAGAAAGAAAGAAAGAAACTAAAGAAAGAATGTTAGAAGGTATTAAAATTAGAATGAAAGATATCAAGAAAGAAAGAAAGAAACTAAAGAGAGAATGTTAGAAGGTATTAAAGCTAGAATGAAAGATATAAAGAAAGAAAGAAAGAAAGAAAGAAACTAAAGATAAAATGTTTGAAGGTACTAAAGCTAGAATGAAAGATATCAAGAAAGAAGAAAGAAACTAAAGAAAGAATGTTAGAAGGTATTAAAATTAGAATGAAAGTTATCAAGAAAGAAAGAAAGAAAAAACGAAAGATAGAATGTTAGAAGGTATTAAAGCTAGAATGACATATATAAAGAAAGAAAGAAAGAAAGAAACTAAAGATAAAATGTTAGAAGGTATTAAAGCTAGAATGAAAGATATCAAGAAAGAAAGAAAGAAAGAAATTAAAGATAGAATGTTAGAAGGTATTGAAACTAGAAGGAAAGATATCAAGAAAGAAAGAAGGAAACAAAAGATAGAATATTAGAAGGTATTAAAGCTAGAATGAAAGATATAAAGAAAGAAAGAAAGAAAGAAACTAAGGAAAGAATGTTAGAAGGTATTAAAATTAGAATGAAAGATATCAAGAAAGACAGAAAGAAAGAAAGAAACTAAAGATAGAATTTTAAAAGGAATTAAAGCTAGAATGAAAGATATAAAGAAAGAAAAAAAGAAAGAAACTAAAGATAAAAAGTTAGAAGGTATTAAAGCTAGAATGAAAGCTATCAAGAAAGAAAAAAAGAAAGAAACGAAAGGTAAAATGTTAGAAGGTATTAAAGCTAGAATGAAAGATATCAAGAAAGAAAGAAAGAAAGAAACTAAAGACAGAATATTAGAAGGTATTAAAATTAGAATGAAAGATATCAAGAAAGAAAGAAAGAAAGAAACTAAAGAAAGAATGTTAGAAGGTATTAAAATTAGAATGAAAGATATCAAGAAAGAAAGAAAGAAACTAAAGAGAGAATGTTAGAAGGTATTAAAGCTAGAATGAAAGATATAAAGAAAGAAAGAAAGAAAGAAAGAAACTAAAGATAAAATGTTTGAAGGTACTAAAGCTAGAATGAAAGATATCAAGAAAGAAGAAAGAAACTAAAGAAAGAATGTTAGAAGGTATTAAAATTAGAATGAAAGATATCAAGAAAGAAAGAAAGAAAAAACGAAAGATAGAATGTTAGAAGGTATTAAAGCTAGAATGACATATATAAAGAAAGAAAGAAAGAAAGAAACTAAAGATAAAATGTTACAAGGTATTAAAGCTAGAATGAAAGATATCAAGAAAGAAAGAAAGAAAGAAATTAAAGATAGAATGTTAGAAGGTATTGAAACTAGAAGGAAAGATATCAAGAAAGAAAGAAGGAAACAAAAGATAGAATATTAGAAGGTATTAAAGCTAGAATGAAAGATATAAAGAAAGAAAGAAAGAAAGAAACTAAGGAAAGAATGTTAGAAGGTATTAAAATTAGAATGAAAGATATCAAGAAAGACAGAAAGAAAGAAACTAAAGATAGAATGTTAGAAGGTATTAAAGCTAGATTGAAAGATATAAAGAAAGAAAGAAAGAAACTAAAGATAGAATGTTAGAAGGTATTAAAGCTAGATTGAAAGATATAAAGAAAGAAAGAAAGAAAGAAACTAAAGATAGAATGTTAGAAGGTATTAAAGCTAGAATGAAAGATATCAAGAAAGAAAGAAAGAAAGAAACTAAAGAAAGAATGTTAGAAGGTATTAAAATTAGAATGAAAGATATCAAGAAAGAAAGAAAGAAAGAAACTAAAGATAGAATGTTAGAAGGTATTAAAGCTAGAATGAAAGATATAAAGAAAGAAAGAAAGAAACTAAAGATAGAATGTTAGAAGGTATTAAAGCTAGATTGAAAGATATAAAGAAAGAAAGAAAGAAACTAAAGATAGAATGTTAGAAGGTATTAAAGCTAGAATGAAAGATATCAAGAAAGAAAGAAAGAAAGAAACTAAAGAAAGAATGTTAGAAGCTATTAAAATTAGAATGAAAGATATCAAGAAAGAAAGAAAGAAAGAAACTAAAGATAGAATGTTAGAAGGTATTAAAACTAGAATGAAAGATATAAAGAAAGAAAGAAAGAAACTAAAGATAGAATGTTAGAAGGTATTAAAGCTAGATTGAAAGATATAAAGAAAGAAAGAAAGAAACTAAAGAAAGAATGTTAGAAGGTATTAAAATTAGAATGAAAGATATCAAGAAAGAAAGAAAAAAAGAAACTAAAGATAGAATGTTAGAAGGTATTAAAGCTAGAATGAAAGATATAAAGAAAGAAAGAAAGAAACTAAAGATAGAATGTTAGAAGGTATTAAAGCTAGATTGAAAGATATAAAGAAAGAAAGAAAGAAACTAAAGATAGAATGTTAGAAGGTATTAAAGCTAGAATGAAAGATATCAAGAAAGAAAGAAAGAAAGAAACTAAAGAAAGAATGTTAGAAGCTATTAAAATTAGAATGAAAGATATCAAGAAAGAAAGAAAGAAAGAAACTAAAGATAGAATGTTAGAAGGTATTAAAACTAGAATGAAAGATATAAAGAAAGAAAGAAAGAAACTAAAGATAGAATGTTAGAAGGTATTAAAGCTAGATTGAAAGATATAAAGAAAGAAAGAAAGAAACTAAAGAAAGAATGTTAGAAGGTATTAAAATTAGAATGAAAGATATCAAGAAAGAAAGAAAAAAAGAAACTAAAGATAGATTGTTAGAAGGTATTAAAGCTAGAATGAAAGATATAAAGAAAGAAAGAAAAATTAAAGATAGAATGTTAGAAGGTATTAAAGCTAGAATGAAAGATATCAAGAAAGAAAGAAAGAAACTAAAGATAGAATGTTAGAAGGTATTAAAGCTAGAATGAAAGATATCAAGAAAGAAAGAAAGAAAGAAATTAAAGAGAATGTTAGAAGGTATTGAAACTAGAAGGAAAGATATCAAGAAAGAAAGAAACTAAAGATAGAATGTTAGAAGGTATTAAAACAAGAATGAAAGACATCAAGAAAGAAAGAAAGAAAGAAACTAAAGATAGAATGTTAGAAGGTATTAAGGATAGAAGGAAAGATATCAATAAAGAAATAAAGAAACTATAGTTAGAATGTTAGAAGGTATTAAAACTAGAATGAAAGATATCAAGAAAGAAAGAAAGAAAGAAATTAAAGATAGAATGTTAGTAAGTATTAAAGCTAGTAGGAGAGCTATCAATAAAGAAAGAAAGAAAGAAACTAAAGATAGAATGTTAGAAGGTATTAAAGCTAGAATGAAAGATATCAAGAAAGAAAGAAACTAAAGATAGAATGTTAGAAGGTATTAAAACTAGAATGAAAGATATCAAGAAAAAGAAAGGAAGAAACTAAAGATAGAATGTTAGAAGGTATTAAAGCTTGAATGAAAGAAAGAAAGAAAGAAACTAAAGATAGAATGTTAGAAGGAATTAAAGCTAGAATGAAAGATATCAAAAAAGAAAGAAAGAAGGAAACTAAAGATAGAATGTTAGAAGGTATTAAAACTAGAATGAAAGATATCAAGAAAAAGAAAGGAAGAAACTAAAGATAGAATGTTAGAAGGTATTAAAGCTTGGATGAAAGAAAGAAAGAAAGAAACTAAAGATAGAATGTTAGAAGGTATTAAAACTAGAATGAAAGATATCAGGAAAGAAAGAAAGAAACTAAAGATAGAATGTTAGAAGGTATTAAAGCTAGAATGAAAGATATAAAGAAAGAAAGAAAGGAAGGAAGGAAGGAAGAAAGAAAGAAAGAAACTAAAGATAGAATGTTACAAGGTAATGAAACTAGAAGGAAATATATCAAGAAAGAAAGAAAGAAAGAAACTAAAGATAGAATTATAGAAGGTATTAAAGCTAAAATGAAAGATGTAAAGAAAGAAAGAAAGAAACTAAAGATAGAATGTTAGAAGTTATTAAAGCTAGAATGAAATATATAAAGAAAGAAAGAAAGAAAGAAACTAAAGATAGAATGTTAGAAGGTATTAAAGCCAGAATGAAAGATATAAAGAAAGAAAGAAAGAAACTAAAGAAAGAATGTTAGAAGGTATTAAAATTAGAATGAAAGATATCAAGAAAGAAAGAAAGAAAAAACGAAAGATAGAATGTTAGAAGGTATTAAAGCTAGAATGACATATATAAAGAAAGAAAGAAAGAAAGAAAGAAACTAAAGATAAAATGTCAGAAAGTATTAAAGCTAGAATGAAAGATATCAAGAAAGAAAGAAAGAACGAAACTAAAGATAGAATGTTAGAAGGTATTAAAACTACAATGAAAGATATCACGAAAAAGAAAGGAAGAAACTAAAGATAGAGTGTTAGAAGGTATTAAAGCTTGAATGAAAGATATAAAGAAAGAAAGAAAGAAACTAAAGATAGAATGTAAGAAGGTATTAAAACTAGAATGAAAGATATCAAGAAAGAAAGAAAGAAAGAAACTAAAGAAAGAATGTTAGAATGTATTAAAGCTAGAATGAAAGATATCAAGAAAGAAAGAAAGAAAGAAAGAAATTAAAGATAGAATGTTAGAAGGTATTGAAACTAGAAGGAAAGATATCAAGAAAGAAAGAAGGAAACTAAAGATAGAATATTAGAAGATATTAAAGCTAGAATGAAAGATATAAAGAAAGAAAGAAAGAAACTAAAGATAGAATGTTAGAAGGTATTAAAGCTAGAATGAAAGATATAAAGAAAGAAAGAAAGAAACTAAAGATAGAATGTTAGAAGGTATTAAAGCTAGATTGAAAGTTATAAAGAAAGAAGAAAGAAAGAAACTAAAGATAGAATGTTAGAAGGTATTAAAACTAGAATGAAAGTTATCAAGAAAGAAAGAAAGAAAGAAATTAAAGAGAATGTTAGAAGATATTGAAAATAGAAGGAAAGATATCAAGAAAGAAAGAAAGAAAGAGAGAAACTAAAGATAGAATTTTAAAAGGTATTAAAGCTAGAATGAAAGATATAAAGAAAGAAAAAAAGAAAGAAACTAAAGATAAAATGTTAGAAGGTATTAAAGCTAGAATGAAAGCTATCAAGAAAGAAAAAAAGAAAGAAACTAAAGGTAAAATGTTAGAAGGTATTAAAGCTAGAATGAAAGATATCAAGAAAGAAAGAAAGAAAGAAACTAAAGACAGAATATTAGAAGGTATTAAAATTAGAATGAAAGATATCAAGAAAGAAAGAAAGAAAGAAACTAAAGAAAGAATGTTAGAAGGTATTAAAATTAGAATGAAAGATATCAAGAAAGAAAGAAAGAAACTAAAGAGAGAATGTTAGAAGGTATTAAAGCTAGAATGAAAGATATAAAGAAAGAAAGAAAGAAAGAAAGAAACTAAAGATAAAATGTTTGAAGGTACTAAAGCTAGAATGAAAGATATCAAGAAAGAAGAAAGAAACTAAAGAAAGAATGTTAGAAGGTATTAAAATTAGAATGAAAGATAGCAAGAAAGAAAGAAAGAAAAAACGAAAGATAGAATGTTAGAAGGTATTAAAGCTAGAATGACATATATAAAGAAAGAAAGAAAGAAAGAAACTAAAGATAAAATGTTAGAAGGTATTAAAGCTAGAATGAAAGATATCAAGAAAGAAAGAAAGAAAGAAACTAAAGATAGAATGTTAGAAGGTATTAAAGCTAGAATGAAAGATATAAAGAAAGAAAGAAAGAAAGAAATTAAAGATAGAATGTTAGAAGGTATTGAAACTAGAAGGAAAGATATCAAGAAAGAAAGAAGGAAACTAAAGATAGAATATTAGAAGGTATTAAAGCTAGAATGAAAGATATAAAGAAAGAAAGAAAGAAAGAAACTAAGGAAAGAATGTTAGAAGGTATTAAAATTAGAATGAAAGATATCAAGAAAGAAAGAAAGAAAGAAACTAAAGATAGAATGTTAGAAGGTATTAAAGCTAGATTGAAAGATATAAAGAAAGAAAGAAAGAAACTAAAGATAGAATGTTAGAAGGTATTAAAGCTAGATTGAAAGATATAAAGAAAGAAAGAAAGAAAGAAACTAAAGATAGAATGTTAGAAGGTATTAAAGCTAGAATGAAAGATATCAAGAAAGAAAGAAAGAAAGAAACTAAAGAAAGAATATTAGAAGGTATTAAAATTAGAATGAAAGATATCAAGAAAGAAAGAAAGAAACTAAAGATAGAATGTTAGAAGGTATTAAAGCTAGAATGAAAGATATAAAGAAAGAAAGAAAGAAACTAAAGATAGAATGTTAGAAGGTATTAAAGCTAGATTGAAAGATATAAAGAAAGAAAGAAAGAAACTAAAGATAGAATGTTAGAAGGTATTAAAGCTAGAATGAAAGATATCAAGAAAGAAAGAAAGAAAGAAACTAAAGAAAGAATGTTAGAAGGTATTAAAATTAGAATGAAAGATATCAAGAAAGAAAGAAAGAAACTAAAGAGAGAATGTTAGAAGGTATTAAAGCTAGAATGAAAGATATAAAGAAAGAAAGAAAGAAACTAAAGATAGAATGTTAGAAGGTATTAAAGCTAGATTGAAAGATATAAAGAAAGAAAGAAAGAAACTAAAGAAAGAATGTTAGAAGGTATTAAAATTAGAATGAAAGATATCAAGAAAGAAAGAAAAAAAGAAACTAAAGATAGATTGTTAGAAGGTATTAAAGCTAGAATGAAAGATATAAAGAAAGAAAGAAAAATTAAAGATAGAATGTTAGAAGGTATTAAAGCTAGAATGAAAGATATCAAGAAAGAAAGAAAGAAACTAAAGATAGAATGTTAGAAGGTATTAAAGCTAGAATGAAAGATATCAAGAAAGAAAGAAAGAAAGAAATTAAAGAGAATGTTAGAAGGTATTGAAACTAGAAGGAAAGATATCAAGAAAGAAAGAAACTAAAGATAGAATGTTAGAAGGTATTAAAACAAGAATGAAAGACATCAAGAAAGAAAGAAAGAAAGAAACTAAAGATAGAATGTTAGAAGGTATTAAGGATAGAAGGAAAGATATCAATAAAGAAATAAAGAAACTATAGTTAGAATGTTAGAAGGTATTAAAACTAGAATGAAAGATATCAAGAAAGAAAGAAAGAAAGAAATTAAAGATAGAATGTTAGTAAGTATTAAAGCTAGTAGGAAAGCTATCAAGAAAGAAAGAAAGAAAGAAACTAAAGATAGAATGTTAGAAGGTATTAAAGCTAGAATGAAAGATATCAAGAAAGAAAGAAACTAAAGATAGAATGTTAGAAGGTATTAAAACTAGAATGAAAGATATCAAGAAAAAGAAAGGAAGAAACTAAAGATAGAATGTTAGAAGGTATTAAAGCTTGAATGAAAGAAAGAAAGAAAGAAACTAAAGATAGAATGTTAGAAGGAATTAAAGCTAGAATGAAAGATATCAAAAAAGAAAGAAAGAAGGAAACTAAAGATAGAATGTTAGAAGGTATTAAAACTAGAATGAAAGATATCAAGAAAAAGAAAGGAAGAAACTAAAGATAGAATGTTAGAAGGTATTAAAGCTTGGATGAAAGAAAGAAAGAAAGAAACTAAAGATAGAATGTTAGAAGGTATTAAAACTAGAATGAAAGATATCAGGAAAGAAAGAAAGAAACTAAAGATAGAATGTTAGAAGGTATTAAAGCTAGAATGAAAGATATAAAGAAAGAAAGAAAGGAAGGAAGGAAGGAAGAAAGAAAGAAAGAAACTAAAGATAGAATGTTACAAGGTAATGAAACTAGAAGGAAATATATCAAGAAAGAAAGAAAGAAAGAAACTAAAGATAGAATTATAGAAGGTATTAAAGCTAAAATGAAAGATGTAAAGAAAGAAAGAAAGAAACTAAAGATAGAATGTTAGAAGTTATTAAAGCTAGAATAAAATATATAAAGAAAGAAAGAAAGAAAGAAACTAAAGATAGAATGTTAGAAGGTATTAAAGCCAGAATGAAAGATATAAAGAAAGAAAGAAAGAAACTAAAGATAGAATGTTAGAAGTTATTAAAGCTAGAATGAAAGATATCAAGAAAGAAAGAAAGAAACTAAAGATAGAATGTTAGAAGTTATTAAAGCTAGAATGAAATATATAAAGAAAGAAAGAAAGAAAGAAACTAAAGAAAGAATGTTAGAAGGTATTAAAATTAGAATGAAAGATATAAAGAAAGAAAGAAAGGAACTAAAGATAGAATGTTAGAAGGTATTAAAGCTAGAATGAAAGATATAAAAAAGAAAGAAAGAAAGAAACTAAAGATAAAATGTTAGAAGGTATTAAAGCTAGAATGAAAGATATCAAGAAAGAAGAAAGAAACTAAAGAAAGAATGTTAGAAGGTATTAAAATTAGAATGAAAGATATCAAGAAAGAAAGAAAGAAAAAACGAAAGATAGAATGTTAGAAGGTATTAAAGCTAGAATGACATATATAAAGAAAGAAAGAAAGAAAGAAACTAAAGATAAAATGTCAGAAGGTATTAAAGCTAGAATGAAAGATATCAAGAAAGAAAGAAAGAACGAAACTAAAGATAGAATGTTAGAAGGTATTAAAACTACAATGAAAGATATCAAGAAAAAGAAAGGAAGAAACTAAAGATAGAGTGTTAGAAGGTATTAAAGCTTGAATGAAAGATATAAAGAAAGAAAGAAAGAAACTAGATAGAATGTAAGAAGGTATTAAAACTAGAATGAAAGATATCAAGAAAGAAAGAAAGAAAGAAACTAAAGAAAGAATGTTAGAATGTATTAAAGCTAGAATGAAAGATATCAAGAAAGAAAGAAAGAAAGAAAGAAATTAAAGATAAAATGTTAGAAGGTATTGAAACTAGAAGGAAAGATATCAAGAAAGAAAGAAGGAAACTAAAGATAGAATATTAGAAGGTATTAAAGCTAGAATGAAAGATATAAAGAAAGAAAGAAAGAAAGAAACTAAAGAAAGAATGTTAGAAGGTATTAAAATTAGAATGAAAGATATCAAGAAAGAAAGAAAGAAAGAAACTAGATAGAATGTTAGAAGGTATTGAAGCTAGAATGAAAGATATAAAGAAAGAAAGAAAGAAACTAAAGATAGAATGTTAGAAGATATTAAAGCTAGAATGAAAGATATCAAGAATGAAAGAAAGAAAGAAATTAAAGAGAATGTTAGAAGATATTGAAAATAGAAGGAAAGATATCAAGAAAGAAAGAAAGAAAGAAAGAAACTAAAGATAGAATTTTAAAAGGTATTAAAGCTAGAATGAAAGATATAAAGAAAGAAAAAAAGAAAGAAACTAAAGATAAAATGTTAGAAGGTTTTAAAGCTAGAATGAAAGATATAAAGAAAGAAAAAAAGAAAGAAACTAAAGGTAAAATGTTAGAAGGTATTAAAGCTAGAATGAAAGATATCAAGAAAGAAAGAAAGAAAGAAACTAAAGAAAGAATGTTAGAAGGTATTAAAATTAGAATGAAAGATATCAAGAAAGAAAGAAAGAAAGAAACTAAAGAAAGAATGTTAGAAGGTATTAAAATTAGAATGAAAGATATCAAGAAAGAAAGAAAGAAACTAAAGAGAGAATGTTAGAAGGTATTAAAGCTAGATTGAAAGATATAAAGAAAGAAAGAAAGAAACTAAAGATAGAATGTTAGAAGGTATTAAAGCTAGATTGAAAGATATAAAGAAAGAAAGAAAGAAACTAAAGATAGAATGTTAGAAGGTATTAAAGCTAGAATGAAAGATATCAAGAAAGAAAGAAAGAAAGAAACTAAAGAAAGAATGTTAGAAGCTATTAAAATTAGAATGAAAGATATCAAGAAAGAAAGAAAGAAAGAAACTAAAGATAGAATGTTAGAAGGTATTAAAACTAGAATGAAAGATATAAAGAAAGAAAGAAAGAAACTAAAGATAGAATGTTAGAAGGTATTAAAGCTAGATTGAAAGATATAAAGAAAGAAAGAAAGAAACTAAAGAAAGAATGTTAGAAGGTATTAAAATTAGAATGAAAGATATCAAGAAAGAAAGAAAAAAAGAAACTAAAGATAGATTGTTAGAAGGTATTAAAGCTAGAATGAAAGATATAAAGAAAGAAAGAAAAATTAAAGATAGAATGTTAGATGGTATTAAAGCTAGAATGAAAGATATCAAGAAAGAAAGAAAGAAACTAAAGATAGAATGTTAGAAGGTATTAAAGCTAGAATGAAAGATATCAAGAAAGAAAGAAAGAAAGAAATTAAAGAGAATGTTAGAAGGTATTGAAACTAGAAGGAAAGATATCAAGAAAGAAAGAAACTAAAGATAGAATGTTAGAAGGTATTAAAACAAGAATGAAAGACATCAAGAAAGAAAGAAAGAAAGAAACTAAAGATAGAATGTTAGAAGGTATTAAGGATAGAAGGAAAGATATCAATAAAGAAATAAAGAAACTATAGTTAGAATGTTAGAAGGTATTAAAACTAGAATGAAAGATATCAAGAAAGAAAGAAAGAAAGAAATTAAAGATAGAATGTTAGTAAGTATTAAAGCTAGTAGGAAAGCTATCAAGAAAGAAAGAAAGAAAGAAACTAAAGATAGAATGTTAGAAGGTATTAAAGCTAGAATGAAAGATATCAAGAAAGAAAGAAACTAAAGATAGAATGTTAGAAGGTATTAAAACTAGAATGAAAGATATCAAGAAAAAGAAAGGAAGAAACTAAAGATAGAATGTTAGAAGGTATTAAAGCTTGAATGAAAGAAAGAAAGAAAGAAACTAAAGATAGAATGTTAGAAGGAATTAAAGCTAGAATGAAAGATATCAAAAAAGAAAGAAAGAAGGAAACTAAAGATAGAATGTTAGAAGGTATTAAAACTAGAATGAAAGATATCAGGAAAGAAAGAAAGAAACTAAAGATAGAATGTTAGAAGGTATTAAAGCTAGAATGAAAGATATAAAGAAAGAAAGAAAGGAAGGAAGGAAGGAAGAAAGAAAGAAAGAAACTAAAGATAGAATGTTACAAGGTAATGAAACTAGAAGGAAATATATCAAGAAAGAAAGAAAGAAAGAAACTAAAGATAGAATTATAGAAGGTATTAAAGCTAAAATGAAAGATGTAAAGAAAGAAAGAAAGAAACTAAAGATAGAATGTTAGAAGGTATTAAAGCCAGAATGAAAGATATAAAGAAAGAAAGAAAGAAACTAAAGATAGAATGTTAGAAGTTATTAAAGCTAGAATGAAAGATATCAAGAAAGAAAGAAAGAAAGAAACTAAAGAAAGAATGTTAGAAGGTATTAAAATTAGAATGAAAGATATCAAGAAAGAAAGAAAGAAAAAACGAAAGATAGAATGTTAGAAGGTATTAAAGCTAGAATGACATATATAAAGAAAGAAAGAAAGAAAGAAACTAAAGATAAAATGTCAGAAGGTATTAAAGCTAGAATGAAAGATATCAAGAAAGAAAGAAAGAACGAAACTAAAGATAGAATGTTAGAAGGTATTAAAACTACAATGAAAGATATCAAGAAAAAGAAAGGAAGAAACTAAAGATAGAGTGTTAGAAGGTATTAAAGCTTGAATGAAAGATATAAAGAAAGAAAGAAAGAAACTAAAGATAGAATGTAAGAAGGTATTAAAACTAGAATGAAAGATATCAAGAAAGAAAGAAAGAAAGAAACTAAAGAAAGAATGTTAGAATGTATTAAAGCTAGAATGAAAGATATCAAGAAAGAAAGAAAGAAAGAAAGAAATTAAAGATAGAATGTTAGAAGGTATTGAAACTAGAAGGAAAGATATCAAGAAAGAAAGAAGGAAACTAAAGATAGAATATTAGAAGGTATTAAAGCTAGAATGAAAGATATAAAGAAAGAAAGAAAGAAAGAAACTAAAGAAAGAATGTTAGAAGGTATTAAAATTAGAATGAAAGATATCAAGAAAGAAAGAAAGAAAGAAACTAGATAGAATGTTAGAAGGTATTGAAGCTAGAATGAAAGATATAAAGAAAGAAAGAAAGAAACTAAAGATAGAATGTTAGAAGGTATTAAAGCTAGATTGAAAGTTATAAAGAAAGAAAGAAAGAAAGAAACTAAAGATAGAATGTTAGAAGATATTAAAGCTAGAATGAAAGATATCAAGAAAGAAAGAAAGAAAGAAATTAAAGAGAATGTTAGAAGATATTGAAAATAGAAGGAAAGATATCAAGAAAGAAAGAAAGAAAGAAAGAAACTAAAGATAGAATTTTAAAAGGTATTAAAGCTAGAATGAAAGATATAAAGAAAGAAAAAAAGAAAGAAACTAAAGATAAAATGTTAGAAGGTTTTAAAGCTAGAATGAAAGATATAAAGAAAGAAAAAAAGAAAGAAACTAAAGGTAAAATGTTAGAAGGTATTAAAGCTAGAATGAAAGATATCAAGAAAGAAAGAAAGAAAGAAACTAAAGAAAGAATGTTAGAAGGTATTAAAATTAGAATGAAAGATATCAAGAAAGAAAGAAAGAAAGAAACTAAAGAAAGAATGTTAGAAGGTATTAAAATTAGAATGAAAGATATCAAGAAAGAAAGAAAGAAACTAAAGAGAGAATGTTAGAAGGTATTAAAGCTAGATTGAAAGATATAAAGAAAGAAAGAAAGAAACTAAAGATAGAATGTTAGAAGGTATTAAAGCTAGATTGAAAGATATAAAGAAAGAAAGAAAGAAACTAAAGATAGAATGTTAGAAGGTATTAAAGCTAGAATGAAAGATATCAAGAAAGAAAGAAAGAAAGAAACTAAAGAAAGAATGTTAGAAGCTATTAAAATTAGAATGAAAGATATCAAGAAAGAAAGAAAGAAAGAAACTAAAGATAGAATGTTAGAAGGTATTAAAACTAGAATGAAAGATATAAAGAAAGAAAGAAAGAAACTAAAGATAGAATGTTAGAAGGTATTAAAGCTAGATTGAAAGATATAAAGAAAGAAAGAAAGAAACTAAAGAAAGAATGTTAGAAGGTATTAAAATTAGAATGAAAGATATCAAGAAAGAAAGAAAAAAGAAACTAAAGATAGAATGTTAGAAGGTATTAAAGCTAGAATGAAAGATATAAAGAAAGAAAGAAAAACTAAAGATAGAATGTTAGAAGGTATTAAAGCTAGAATGAAAGATATCAAGAAAGAAGGAAAGAAACTAAAGATAGAATGTTAGAAGGTATTAAAGCTAGAATGAAAGATATCAAGAAAGAAAGAAAGAAAGAAAGAAATTAAAGAGAATGTTAGAAGGTATTGAAACTAGAAGGAAAGATATCAAGAAAGAAAGAAACTAAAGATAGAATGTTAGAAGGTATTAAAACAAGAATGAAAGACATCAAGAAAGAAAGAAAGAAAGAAACTAAAGATAGAATGTTAGAAGGTATTAAGGATAGAATGAAAGATATCAAGAAAGAAGAAAGAAACTATAGTTAGAATGTTAGAAGGTATTAAAACTAGAATGAAAGATATCAAGAAAGAAAGAAAGAAAGAAATTAAAGATAGAATGTTAGTAAGTATTAAAGCTAGTAGGAAAGATATAAAGAAAGAAAGAAAGAAATAAACTAAAGATAGAATGTTAGAAGGTATTAAAGCTAGAATGAAAGAAATAAATAAAGAAAGAAAGAAACTAAAGATAAAATGTTAGAAGGTATTAAAGCTAGAATGAAAGCTATCAAGAAAGAAAGAAAGAAAGAAACTAAAGATAGAATGTTAGAAGGTATTAAAGCTAGAATGAAAGATATCAAGAAAGAAAGAAACTAAAGATAGAATGTTAGAAGGTATTAAAGCTTGAATGAATGAAAGAAAGAAAGAAACTAAAGATAGAATGTTAGATGGAATTAAAACTAGAATGAAAGATATCAAAAAAGAAAGAAAGAAGGAAACTAAAGATAGAATGTTAGAAGGTATTAAAACTAGAATGAAAGATATCAAGAAAAAGAAAGGAAGAAACTAAAGATAGAATGTTAGAAGGTATTAAAGCTTGGATGAAAGAAAGAAAGAAAGAAACTAAAGATAGAATGTTAGAAGGTATTAAAACTAGAATGAAAGATATCAGGAAAGAAAGAAAGAAACTAAAGATAGAATGTTAGAAGTTATTAAAGCTAGAATGAAAGATATCAAGAAAGAAAGAAAGAAACTAAAGATAGAATGTTAGAAGTTATTAAAGCTAGAATGAAATATATAAAGAAAGAAAGAAAGAAAGAAACTAAAGAAAGAATGTTAGAAGGTATTAAAATTAGAATGAAAGATATAAAGAAAGAAAGAAAGGAACTAAAGATAGAATGTTAGAAGGTATTAAAGGTAGAATGAAAGATATAAAAAAGAAAGAAAGAAAGAAAGAAAGAAACTAAAGATAAAATGTTAGAAGGTATTAAAGCTAGAATGAAAGATATCAAGAAAGAAGAAAGAAACTAAAGAAAGAATGTTAGAAGGTATTAAAATTAGAATGAAAGATATCAAGAAAGAAAGAAAGAAAAAACGAAAGATAGAATGTTAGAAGGTATTAAAGCTAGAATGACATATATAAAGAAAGAAAGAAAGAAAGAAACTAAAGATAAAATGTCAGAAGGTATTAAAGCTAGAATGAAAGATATCAAGAAAGAAAGAAAGAACGAAACTAAAGATAGAATGTTAGAAGGTATTAAAACTACAATGAAAGATATCAAGAAAAAGAAAGGAAGAAACTAAAGATAGAGTGTTAGAAGGTATTAAAGCTTGAATGAAAGATATAAAGAAAGAAAGAAAGAAACTAAAGATAGAATGTAAGAAGGTATTAAAACTAGAATGAAAGATATCAAGAAAGAAAGAAAGAAAGAAACTAAAGAAAGAATGTTAGAATGTATTAAAGCTAGAATGAAAGATATCAAGAAAGAAAGAAAGAAAGAAAGAAATTAAAGATAGAATGTTAGAAGGTATTGAAACTAGAAGGAAAGATATCAAGAAAGAAAGAAGGAAACTAAAGATAGAATATTAGAAGGTATTAAAGCTAGAATGAAAGATATAAAGAAAGAAAGAAAGAAAGAAACTAAAGAAAGAATGTTAGAAGGTATTAAAATTACAATGAAAGATATCAAGAAAGAAAGAAAGAAAGAAACTAGATAGAATGTTAGAAGGTATTGAAGCTAGAATGAAAGATATAAAGAAAGAAAGAAAGAAACTAAAGATAGAATGTTAGAAGGTATTAAAGCTAGATTGAAAGTTATAAAGAAAGAAAGAAAGAAAGAAACTAAAGATAGAATGTTAGAAGATATTAAAGCTAGAATGAAAGATATCAAGAAAGAAAGAAAGAAAGAAATTAAAGAGAATGTTAGAAGATATTGAAAATAGAAGGAAAGATATCAAGAAAGAAAGAAAGAAAGAAAGAAACTAAAGATAGAATTTTAAAAGGTATTAAAGCTAGAATGAAAGATATAAAGAAAGAAAAAAAGAAAGAAACTAAAGATAAAATGTTAGAAGGTTTTAAAGCTAGAATGAAAGATATAAAGAAAGAAAAAAAGAAAGAAACTAAAGGTAAAATGTTAGAAGGTATTAAAGCTTGAATGAAAGAAAGAAAGAAAGAAACTAAAGATAGAATGTTAGAAGGAATTAAAGCTAGAATGAAAGATATCAAAAAAGAAAGAAAGAAGGAAACTAAAGATAGAATGTTAGAAGGTATTAAAACTAGAATGAAAGATATCAAGAAAAAGAAAGGAAGAAACTAAAGATAGAATGTTAGAAGGTATTAAAGCTTGGATGAAAGAAAGAAAGAAAGAAAGAAAGAAACTAAAGATAGAATGTTAGAAGGTATTAAAGCTAGATTGAAAGATATAAAGAAAGAAAGAAAGAAACTAAAGATAGAATGTTAGAAGGTATTAAAGCTAGAATGAAAGATATCAAGAAAGAAAGAATGAAAGAAACTAAAGAAAGAATGTTAGAAGCTATTAAAATTAGAATGAAAGATATCAAGAAAGAAAGAAAGAAAGAAACTAAAGATAGAATGTTAGAAGGTATTAAAACTAGAATGAAAGATATAAAGAAAGAAAGAAAGAAACTAAAGATAGAATGTTAGAAGGTATTAAAGCTAGATTGAAAGATATAAAGAAAGAAAGAAAGAAACTAAAGAAAGAATGTTAGAAGGTATTAAAATTAGAATGAAAGATATCAAGAAAGAAAGAAAAAAGAAACTAAAGATAGAATGTTAGAAGGTATTAAAGCTAGAATGAAAGATATAAAGAAAGAAAGAAAAACTAAAGATAGAATGTTAGAAGGTATTAAAGCTAGAATGAAAGATATCAAGAAAGAAAGAAAGAAACTAAAGATAGAATGTTAGAAGGTATTAAAGCTAGAATGAAAGATATCAAGAAAGAAAGAAAGAAAGAAAGAAATTAAAGAGAATGTTAGAAGGTATTGAAACTAGAAGGAAAGATATCAAGAAAGAAAGAAACTAAAGATAGAATGTTAGAAGGTATTAAAACAAGAATGAAAGACATCAAGAAAGAAAGAAAGAAAGAAACTAAAGATAGAATGTTAGAAGGTATTAAGGATAGAATGAAAGATATCAAGAAAGAAGAAAGAAACTATAGTTAGAATGTTAGAAGGTATTAAAACTAGAATGAAAGATATCAAGAAAGAAAGAAAGAAAGAAATTAAAGATAGAATGTTAGTAAGTATTAAAGCTAGTAGGAAAGATATAAAGAAAGAAAGAAAGAAATAAACTAAAGATAGAATGTTAGAAGGTATTAAAGCTAGAATGAAAGAAATAAATAAAGAAAGAAAGAAACTAAAGATAAAATGTTAGAAGGTATTAAAGCTAGAATGAAAGCTATCAAGAAAGAAAGAAAGAAAGAAACTAAAGATAGAATGTTAGAAGGTATTAAAGCTAGAATGAAAGATATCAAGAAAGAAAGAAACTAAAGATAGAATGTTAGAAGGTATTAAAGCTTGAATGAAAGAAAGAAAGAAAGAAACTAAAGATAGAATGTTAGAAGGAATTAAAGCTAGAATGAAAGATATCAAAAAAGAAAGAAAGAAGGAAACTAAAGATAGAATGTTAGAAGGTATTAAAACTAGAATGAAAGATATCAAGAAAAAGAAAGGAAGAAACTAAAGATAGAATGTTAGAAGGTATTAAAGCTTGGATGAAAGAAAGAAAGAAAGAAACTAAAGATAGAATGTTAGAAGGTATTAAAACTAGAATGAAAGATATCAGGAAAGAAAGAAAGAAACTAAAGATAGAATGTTAGAAGGTATTAAAGCTAGAATGAAAGATATAAAGAAAGAAAGAAAGGAAGGAAGAAAGGAAGAAAGAAAGAAAGAAACTAAAGATAGAATGTTACAAGGTAATGAAACTAGAAGGAAATATATCAAGAAAGAAAGAAAGAAACTAAAGATAGAATGTTAGAAGGTATTAAAGCCAGAATGAAAGATATAAAGAAAGAAAGAAAGAAACTAAAGATAGAATGTTAGAAGTTATTAAAGCTAGAATGAAAGATATCAAGAAAGAAAGAAAGAAACTAAAGATAGAATGTTAGAAGTTATTAAAGCTAGAATGAAATATATAATGAAAGAAAGAAAGAAAGAAAGAAACTAAAGAAAGAATGTTAGAAGGTATTAAAATTAGAATGAAAGATATAAAGAAAGAAAGAAAGAAACTAAAGATAGAATGTTAGAAGGTATTAAAGCTAGAATGAAAGATATAAAAAAGAAAGAAAGAAAGAAAGAAAGAAACTAAAGATAAAATGTTAGAAGGTATTAAAGCTAGAATGAAAGATATCAAGAAAGAAGAAAGAAACTAAAGAAAGAATGTTAGAAGATTAAAATTAGAATGAAAGATATCAAGAAAGAAAGAAAGAAAAAACGAAAGATAGAATGTTAGAAGGTATTAAAGCTAGAATGACATATATATAAAGAAAGAAAGAAAGAAAGAAACTAAAGATAAAATGTCAGAAGGTATTAAAGCTAGAATGAAAGATATCAAGAAAGAAAGAAAGAACGAATCTAAAGATAGAATGTTAGAAGGTATTAAAACTACAATGAAAGATATGAAGAAAAAGAAAGGAAGAAACTAAAGATAGAGTGTTAGAAGGTATTAAAGCTTGAATGAAAGATATAAAGAAAGAAAGAAAGAAACTAAAGATAGAATGTAAGAAGGTATTAAAACTAGAATGAAAGGTATCAAGAAAGAAAGAAAGAAAGAAACTAAAGAAAGAATGTTAGAATGTATTAAAGCTAGAATGAAAGATATCAAGAAAGAAAGAAAGAAAGAAAGAAATTAAAGATAGAATGTTAGAAGGTATTGAAACTAGAAGGAAAGATATCAAGAAAGAAAGAAGGAAACTAAAGATTGAATATTAGAAGGTATTAAAGCTAGAATGAAAGATATAAAGAAAGAAAGAAAGAAAGAAACTAAAGAAAGAATGTTAGAAGGTATTAAAATTAGAATGAAAGATATCAAGAAAGAAAGAAAGAAAGAAACTAGATAGAATGTTAGAAGGTATTAAAGCTAGAATGAAAGATATAAAGAAAGAAAGAAAGAAACTAAAGATAGAATGTTAGAAGGTATTAAAGCTAGATTGAAAGTTATAAAGAAAGAAAGAAAGAAAAAACTAAAGATAGAATGTTAGAAGGTATTAAAGCCAGAATGAAAGATATAAAGAAAGAAAGAAAGAAACTAAAGATAGAATGTTAGAAGTTATTAAAGCTAGAATGAAAGATATCAAGAAAGAAAGAAAGAAACTAAAGATAGAATGTTAGAAGTTATTAAAGCTAGAATGAAATATATAAAGAAAGAAAGAAAGAAAGAAAGAAACTAAAGAAAGAATGTTAGAAGGTATTAAAATTAGAATGAAAGATATAAAGAAAGAAAGAAAGAAACTAAAGATAGAATGTTAGAAGGTATTAAAGCTAGAATGAAAGATATAAAAAAGAAAGAAAGAAAGAAAGAAAGAAACTAAAGATAAAATGTTAGAAGGTATTAAAGCTAGAATGAAAGATATCAAGAAAGAAGAAAGAAACTAAAGAAAGAATGTTAGAAGGTATTAAAATTAGAATGAAAGATATCAAGAAAGAAAGAAAGAAAAAACGAAAGATAGAATGTTAGAAGGTATTAAAGCTAGAATGACATATATATAAAGAAAGAAAGAAAGAAACTAAAGATAAAATGTCAGAAGGTATTAAAGCTAGAATGAAAGATATCAAGAAAGAAAGAAAGAACGAAACTAAAGATAGAATGTTAGAAGGTATTAAAACTACAATGAAAGATATCAAGAAAAAGAAAAGAAGAAACTAAAGATAGAATGTAAGAAGGTATTAAAACTAGAATGAAAGGTATCAAGAAAGAAAGAAAGAAAGAAACTAAAGAAAGAATGTTAGAATGTATTAAAGCTAGAATGAAAGATATCAAGAAAGAAAGAAAGAAAGAAAGAAATTAAAGATAGAATGTTAGAAGGTATTGAAACTAGAAGGAAAGATATCAAGAAAGAAAGAACGAAACTAAAGATAGAATATTAGAAGGTATTAAAGCTAGAATGAAAGATATAAAGAAAGAAAGAAAGAAAGAAACTAAAGAAAGAATGTTAGAAGGTATTAAAATTAGAATGAAAGATATCAAGAAAGAAAGAAAGAAAGAAACTAGATAGAATGTTAGAAGGTATTAAAGCTAGAATGAAAGATATAAAGAAAGAAAGAAAGAAACTAAAGATAGAATGTTAGAAGGTATTAAAGCTAGATTGAAAGTTATAAAGAAAGAAAGAAAGAAAGAAACTAAAGATAGAATGTTAGAAGGTATTAAAGCTAGAATGAAAGATATCAAGAAAGAAAGAAAGAAAGAAAGAAACTAAAGATAGAATTTTAAAAGGTATTAAAGCTAGAATGAAAGATATAAAGAAAGAAAAAAAGAAAGAAACTAAAGATATAATGTTAGAAGGTATTAAAGCTAGAATGAAAGATATAAAGAAAGAAAAAAAGAAAGAAACTAAAGGTAAAATGTTAGAAGGTATTAAAGCTAGAATGAAAGATATCAAGAAAGAAAGAAAGAAAGAAACAAAAGAAAGAATGTTAGAAGGTATTAAAATTAGAATGAAAGATATCAAGAAAGAAAGAAAGAAAGAAACTAAAGAAAGAATGTTAGAAGGTATTAAAATTAGAATGAAAGATATCAAGAAAGAAAGAAAGAAACTAAAGAGAGAATGTTAGAAGGTATTAAAGCTAGAATGAAAGATATAAAGAAAGAAAGAAAGAAAGAAAGAAAGAAAGAAACTAAAGATAAAATGTTAGAAGGTACTAAAGCTAGAATGAAAGATATCAAGAAAGAAGAAAGAAACTAAAGAAAAAATGTTAGAAAGTATTAAAATTAGAATGAAAGATATCAAGAAAGAAAGAAAGAAAGAAACTAAAGATAGAATGTTAGAAGGTATTAAAGCTAGAATGACATATATAAAGAAAGAAAGAAAGAAACTAAAGAAAGAATGTTAGAAGGTATTAAAATTAGAATGAAAGATATCAAGAAAGAAAGAAAAAAGAAACTAAAGATAGAATGTTAGAAGGTATTAAAGCTAGAATGAAAGATATAAAGAAAGAAAGAAAAACTAAAGATAGAATGTTAGAAGGTATTAAAGCTAGAATGAAAGATATCAAGAAAGAAAGAAAGAAACTAAAGATAGAATGTTAGAAGGTATTAAAGCTAGAATGAAAGATATCAAGAAAGAAAGAAAGAAAGAAAGAAATTAAAGAGAATGTTAGAAGGTATTGAAACTAGAAGGAAAGATATCAAGAAAGAAAGAAACTAAAGATAGAATGTTAGAAGGTATTAAAACAAGAATGAAAGACATCAAGAAAGAAAGAAAGAAAGAAACTAAAGATAGAATGTTAGAAGGTATTAAGGATAGAATGAAAGATATCAAGAAAGAAGAAAGAAACTATAGTTAGAATGTTAGAAGGTATTAAAACTAGAATGAAAGATATCAAGAAAGAAAGAAAGAAAGAAATTAAAGATAGAATGTTAGTAAGTATTAAAGCTAGTAGGAAAGATATAAAGAAAGAAAGAAAGAAATAAACTAAAGATAGAATGTTAGAAGGTATTAAAGCTAGAATGAAAGAAATAAATAAAGAAAGAAAGAAACTAAAGATAAAATGTTAGAAGGTATTAAAGCTAGAATGAAAGCTATCAAGAAAGAAAGAAAGAAAGAAACTAAAGATAGAATGTTAGAAGGTATTAAAGCTAGAATGAAAGATATCAAGAAAGAAAGAAACTAAAGATAGAATGTTAGAAGGTATTAAAGCTTGAAAGAAAGAAAGAAAGAAAGAAACTAAAGATAGAATGTTAGAAGGAATTAAAGCTAGAATGAAAGATATCAAAAAAGAAAGAAAGAAGGAAACTAAAGATAGAATGTTAGAAGGTATTAAAACTAGAATGAAAGATATCAAGAAAAAGAAAGGAAGAAACTAAAGATAGAATGTTAGAAGGTATTAAAGCTTGGATGAAAGAAAGAAAGAAAGAAACTAAAGATAGAATGTTAGAAGGTATTAAAACTAGAATGAAAGATATCAGGAAAGAAAGAAAGAAACTAAAGATAGAATGTTAGAAGGTATTAAAGCTAGAATGAAAGATATAAAGAAAGAAAGAAAGGAAGGAAGAAAGGAAGAAAGAAAGAAAGAAACTAAAGATAGAATGTTACAAGGTAATGAAACTAGAAGGAAATATATCAAGAAAGAAAGAAAGAAAGAAACTAAAGATAGAATTATAGAAGGTATTAAAGCTAAAATGAAAGATGTAAAGAAAGAAAGAAAGAAACTAAAGATAGAATGTTAGAAGGTATTAAAGCCAGAATGAAAGATATAAAGAAAGAAAGAAAGAAACTAAAGATAGAATGTTAGAAGTTATTAAAGCTAGAATGAAAGATATCAAGAAAGAAAGAAAGAAACTAAAGATAGAATGTTAGAAGTTATTAAAGCTAGAATGAAATATATAATGAAAGAAAGAAAGAAAGAAAGAAACTAAAGAAAGAATGTTAGAAGGTATTAAAATTAGAATGAAAGATATAAAGAAAGAAAGAAAGAAACTAAAGATAGAATGTTAGAAGGTATTAAAGCTAGAATGAAAGATATAAAAAAAAAGAAAGAAAGAAAGAAAGAAACTAAAGATAAAATGTTAGAAGGTATTAAAGCTAGAATGAAAGATATCAAGAAAGAAGAAAGAAACTAAAGAAAGAATGTTAGAAGGTATTAAAATTAGAATGAAAGATATCAAGAAAGAAAGAAAGAAAAAACGAAAGATAGAATGTTAGAAGGTATTAAAGCTAGAATGACATATATATAAAGAAAGAAAGAAAGAAAGAAACTAAAGATAAAATGTCAGAAGGTATTAAAGCTAGAATGAAATATATCAAGAAAGAAAGAAAGAACGAATCTAAAGATAGAATGTTAGAAGGTATTAAAACTACAATGAAAGATATCAAGAAAAAGAAAGGAAGAAACTAAAGATAGAGTGTTAGAAGGTATTAAAGCTTGAATGAAAGATATAAAGATAGAAAGAAAGAAACTAAAGATAGAATGTAAGAAGGTATTAAAACTAGAATGAAAGGTATCAAGAAAGAAAGAAAGAAAGAAACTAAAGAAAGAATGTTAGAATGTATTAAAGCTAGAATGAAAGATATCAAGAAAGAAAGAAAGAAAGAAAGAAATTAAAGATAGAATGTTAGAAGGTATTGAAACTAGAAGGAAAGATATCAAGAAAGAAAGAAGGAAACTAAAGATAGAATATTAGAAGGTATTAAAGCTAGAATGAAAGATATAAAGAAAGAAAGAAAGAAAGAAACTAAAGAAAGAATGTTAGAAGGTATTAAAATTAGAATGAAAGATATCAAGAAAGAAAGAAAGAAAGAAACTAGATAGAATGTTAGAAGGTATTAAAGCTAGAATGAAAGATATAAAGAAAGAAAGAAAGAAACTAAAGATAGAATGTTAGAAGGTATTAAAGCTAGATTGAAAGTTATAAAGAAAGAAAGAAAGAAAAAACTAAAGATAGAATGTTAGAAGGTATTAAAGCCAGAATGAAAGATATAAAGAAAGAAAGAAAGAAACTAAAGATAGAATGTTAGAAGTTATTAAAGCTAGAATGAAAGATATCAAGAAAGAAAGAAAGAAACTAAAGATAGAATGTTAGAAGTTATTAAAGCTAGAATGAAATATATAAAGAAAGAAAGAAAGAAAGAAAGAAACTAAAGAAAGAATGTTAGAAGGTATTAAAATTAGAATGAAAGATATAAAGAAAGAAAGAAAGAAACTAAAGATAGAATGTTAGAAGGTATTAAAGCTAGAATGAAAGATATAAAAAAGAAAGAAAGAAAGAAAGAAAGAAACTAAAGATAAAATGTTAGAAGGTATTAAAGCTAGAATGAAAGATATCAAGAAAGAAGAAAGAAACTAAAGAAAGAATGTTAGAAGGTATTAAAATTAGAATGAAAGATATCAAGAAAGAAAGAAAGAAAAAACGAAAGATAGAATGTTAGAAGGTATTAAAGCTAGAATGACATATATATAAAGAAAGAAAGAAAGAAAGAAACTAAAGATAAAATGTCAGAAGGTATTAAAGCTAGAATGAAAGATATCAAGAAAGAAAGAAAGAACGAAACTAAAGATAGAATGTTAGAAGGTATTAAAACTACAATGAAAGATATCAAGAAAAAGAAAGGAAGAAACTAAAGATAGAGTGTTAGAAGGTATTAAAGCTTGAATGAAAGATATAAAGAAAGAAAGAAAGAAACTAAAGATAGAATGTAAGAAGGTATTAAAACTAGAATGAAAGGTATCAAGAAAGAAAGAAAGAAAGAAACTAAAGAAAGAATGTTAGAATGTATTAAAGCTAGAATGAAAGATATCAAGAAAGAAAGAAAGAAAGAAAGAAATTAAAGATAGAATGTTAGAAGGTATTGAAACTAGAAGGAAAGATATCAAGAAAGAAAGAAGGAAACTAAAGATAGAATATTAGAAGGTATTAAAGCTAGAATGAAAGATATAAAGAAAGAAAGAAAGAAAGAAACTAAAGAAAGAATGTTAGAAGGTATTAAAATTACAATGAAAGATATCAAGAAAGAAAGAAAGAAAGAAACTAGATAGAATGTTAGAAGGTATTAAAGCTAGAATGAAAGATATAAAGAAAGAAAGAAAGAAACTAAAGATAGAATGTTAGAAGGTATTAAAGCTAGATTGAAAGTTATAAAGAAAGAAAGAAAGAAAGAAACTAAAGATAGAATGTTAGAAGGTATTAAAGCTAGAATGAAAGATATCAAGAAAGAAAGAAAGAAAGAAAGAAACTAAAGATAGAATTTTAAAAGGTATTAAAGCTAGAATGAAAGATATAAAGAAAGAAAAAAAGAAAGAAACTAAAGATATAATGTTAGAAGGTATTAAAGCTAGAATGAAAGATATAAAGAAAGAAAAAAAGAAAGAAACTAAAGGTAAAATGTTAGAAGGTATTAAAGCTAGAATGAAAGATATCAAGAAAGAAAGAAAGAAAGAAACAAAAGAAAGAATGTTAGAAGGTATTAAAATTAGAATGAAAGATATCAAGAAAGAAAGAAAGAAAGAAACTAAAGAAAGAATGTTAGAAGGTATTAAAATTAGAATGAAAGATATCAAGAAAGAAAGAAAGAAACTAAAGAGAGAATGTTAGAAGGTATTAAAGCTAGAATGAAAGATATAAAGAAAGAAAGAAAGAAAGAAAGAAAGAAAGAAACTAAAGATAAAATGTTAGAAGGTACTAAAGCTAGAATGAAAGATATCAAGAAAGAAGAAAGAAACTAAAGAAAAAATGTTAGAAAGTATTAAAATTAGAATGAAAGATATCAAGAAAGAAAGAAAGAAAGAAACTAAAGATAGAATGTTAGAAGGTATTAAAGCTAGAATGACATATATAAAGAAAGAAAGAAAGAAAGAAAGAAACTAAAGATAAAATGTTAGAAGGTATTAAAGCTAGAATGAAAGATATCAAGAAAGAAAGAAAGAAAGAAACTAAAGATAGAATGTTAGAAGGTATTAAAGCTAGAATGAAAGATATAAAGAAAAAAAGAAAGAAAGAAAGAAATTAAAGATAGAATGTTAGAAGGTATTGAAACTAGAAGGAAAGATATCAAGAAAGAAAGAAGGAAACTAAAGATAAAATGTTAGAAGGTATTAAAGCTAGAATGAAAGATATCAAGAAAGAAAGAAAGAAAGACACTAAAGATAGAATGTTAGAAGGTATTAAAGCTAGAATGAAAGATATAAAGAAAAAAGAAAGAAAGAAAGAAATTAAAGATAGAATGTTAGAAGGTATTGAAACTAGAAGGAAAGATATCAAGAAAGAAAGAAGGAAACTAAAGATAGAATATTAGAAGGTATTAAAGCTAGAATGAACGATATAAAGAAAGAAAGAAAGAAAGAAACTAAGGAAAGAATGTTAGAAGGTATTAAAATTAGAATGAAAGATATCAAGAAAGAAAGAAAGAAAGAAACTAAAGATAGAATGTTAGAAGGTATTAAAGCTAGATTGAAAGATATAAAGAAAGAAACTAAAGATAGAATGTTAGAAGGTATTAAAGCTAGATTGAAAGATATAAAGAAAGAAAGAAAGAAAGAAACTAAAGATAGAATGTTAGAAGGTATTAAAGCTAGAATGAAAGATATCAAGAAAGAAAGAAACTAAAGAAAGAATGTTAGAAGCTATTAAAATTAGAATGAAAGATATCAAGAAAGAAAGAAAGAAAGAAACTAAAGATAGAATGTTAGAAGGTATTAAAACTAGAATGAAAGATATAAAGAAAAAAAGAAAGAAAGAAAGAAATTAAAGATAGAATGTTAGAAGGTATTGAAACTAGAAGGAAAGATATCAAGAAAGAAAGAAGGAAACTAAAGATAAAATGTTAGAAGGTATTAAAGCTAGAATGAAAGATATCAAGAAAGAAAGAAAGAAAGACACTAAAGATAGAATGTTAGAAGGTATTAAAGCTAGAATGAAAGATATAAAGAAAAAAGAAAGAAAGAAAGAAATTAAAGATAGAATGTTAGAAGGTATTGAAACTAGAAGGAAAGATATCAAGAAAGAAAGAAGGAAACTAAAGATAGAATATTAGAAGGTATTAAAGCTAGAATGAAAGATATAAAGAAAGAAAGAAAGAAAGAAACTAAGGAAAGAATGTTAGAAGGTATTAAAATTAGAATGAAAGATATCAAGAAAGAAAGAAAGAAAGAAACTAAAGATAGAATGTTAGAAGGTATTAAAGCTAGATTGAAAGATATAAAGAAAGAAACTAAAGATAGAATGTTAGAAGGTATTAAAGCTAGATTGAAAGATATAAAGAAAGAAAGAAAGAAAGAAACTAAAGATAGAATGTTAGAAGGTATTAAAGCTAGAATGAAAGATATCAAGAAAGAAAGAAACTAAAGAAAGAATGTTAGAAGCTATTAAAATTAGAATGAAAGATATCAAGAAAGAAAGAAAGAAAGAAACTAAAGATAGAATGTTAGAAGGTATTAAAACTAGAATGAAAGATATAAAGAAAGAAAGAAAGAAACTAAAGATAGAATGTTAGAAGGTATTAAAGGTAGATTGAAAGATATAAAGAAAGAAAGAAAGAAACTAAAGATAGAATGTTAGAAGGTATTAAAGCTAGAATGAAAGATATCAAGAAAGAAGGAAACTAAAGATAGAATGTTAGAAGGTATTAAAGGTAGATTGAAAGATATAAAGAAAGAAAGAAAGAAACTAAAGAGAGAATGTTAGAAGGTATTAAAGCTAGAATGAAAGATATAAAGAAAGAAAAAAAGAAAGAAAGAAAGAAACTAAAGATAAAATGTTAGAAGGTACTAAAGCTAGAATGAAAGATATCAAGAAAGAAGAAAGAAACTAAAGAAAAAATGTTAGAAAGTATTAAAATTAGAATGAAAGATATCAAGAAAGAAAGAAAGAAAGAAACTAAAGATAGAATGTTAGAAGGTATTAAAGCTAGAATGACATATATAAAGAAAGAAAGAAAGAAAGAAACTAAAGATAAAATGTTAGAAGGTATTAAAGCTAGAATGAAAGATATCAAGAAAGAAAGAAAGAAAGAAACTAAAGATAGAATGTTAGAAGGTATTAAAGCTAGAATGAAAGATATAAAGAAAAATAGAAAGAAAGAAAGAAATTAAAGATAGAATGTTAGAAGGTATTGAAACTAGAAGGAAAGATATCAAGAAAGAAAGAAGGAAACTAAAGATAGAATATTAGAAGGTATTAAAGCTAGAATGAAAGATATAAAGAAAGAAAGAAAGAAAGAAACTAAGGAAAGAATGTTAGAAGGTATTATAATTAGAATGAAAGATATCAAGAAAGAAAGAAAGAAAGAAACTAAAGATAGAATGTTAGAAGGTATTAAAGCTAGATTGAAAGATATAAAGAAAGAAACTAAAGATAGAATGTTAGAAGGTATTAAAGCTAGATTGAAAGATATAAAGAAAGAAAGAAAGAAAGAAACTAAAGATAGAATGTTAGAAGGTATTAAAGCTAGATTGAAAGATATAAAGAAAGAAAGAAAGAAACTAAAGATAGAATGTTAGAAGGTATTAAAGCTAGAATGAAAGATATCAAGAAAGAAAGAAACTAAAGAAAGAATGTTAGAAGCTATTAAAATTAGAATGAAAGATATCAAGAAAGAAAGAAAGAAAGAAACTAAAGATAGAATGTTAGAAGGTATTAAAACTAGAATGAAAGATATAAAGAAAGAAAGAAAGAAACTAAAGATAGAATGTTAGAAGGTATTAAAGGTAGATTGAAAGATATAAAGAAAGAAAGAAAGAAACTAAAGATAGAATGTTAGAAGGTATTAAAGCTAGAATGAAAGATATCAAGAAAGAAAGAAACTAAAGATAGAATGTTAGAAGGTATTAAAGGTAGATTGAAAGATATAAAGAAAGAAAGAAAGAAACTAAAGAGAGAATGTTAGAAGGTATTAAAGCTAGAATGAAAGATATAAAGAAAGAAAAAAAGAAAGAAAGAAAGAAACTAAAGATAAAATGTTAGAAGGTACTAAAGCTAGAATGAAAGATATCAAGAAAGAAGAAAGAAACTAAAGAAAAAATGTTAGAAAGTATTAAAATTAGAATGAAAGATATCAAGAAAGAAAGAAAGAAAGAAACTAAAGATAGAATGTTAGAAGGTATTAAAGCTAGAATGACATATATAAAGAAAGAAAGAAAGAAAGAAACTAAAGATAAAATGTTAGAAGGTATTAAAGCTAGAATGAAAGATATCAAGAAAGAAAGAAAGAAAGAAACTAAAGATAGAATGTTAGAAGGTATTAAAGCTAGAATGAAAGATATAAAGAAAAAAAGAAAGAAAGAAAGAAATTAAAGATAGAATGTTAGAAGGTATTGAAACTAGAAGGAAAGATATCAAGAAAGAAAGAAGGAAACTAAAGATAGAATATTAGAAGGTATTAAAGCTAGAATGAAAGATATAAAGAAAGAAAGAAAGAAAGAAACTAAGGAAAGAATGTTAGAAGGTATTAAAATTAGAATGAAAGATATCAAGAAAGAAAGAAAGAAAGAAACTAAAGATAGAATGTTAGAAGGTATTAAAGCTAGATTGAAAGATATAAAGAAAGAAACTAAAGATAGAATGTTAGAAGGTATTAAAGCTAGATTGAAAGATATAAAGAAAGAAAGAAAGAAAGAAACTAAAGATAGAATGTTAGAAGGTATTAAAGCTAGATTGAAAGATATAAAGAAAGAAAGAAAGAAACTAAAGATAGAATGTTAAAAGGTATTAAAGCTAGAATGAAAGATATCAAGAAAGAAAGAAAGAAAGAAACTAAAGAAAGAATGTTAGAAGCTATTAAAATTAGAATGAAAGATATCAAGAAAGAAAGAAAGAAAGAAACTAAAGATAGAATGTTAGAAGGTATTAAAACTAGAATGAAAGATATAAAGAAAGAAAGAAAGAAACTAAAGATAGAATGTTAGAAGGTATTAAAGGTAGATTGAAAGATATAAAGAAAGGAAGAAAGAAACTAAAGATAGAATGTTAGAAGGTATTAAAGCTAGAATGAAAGATATCAAGAAAGAAAGAAACTAAAGATAGAATGTTAGAAGGTATTAAAACTAGAATGAAAGATATCAAGAAAAAGAAAGGAAGAAACTAAAGATAGAATGTTAGAAGGTATTAAAGCTTGAATGAAAGAAAGAAAGAAAGAAACTAAAGATAGAATGTTAGAAGGTATTAAAACTAGAATGAAAGATATCAGGAAAGAAAGAAAGAAACTAAAGATAGAATGTTAGAAGGTATTAAAGCTAGGTTGAAAGATATAAAGAAAGAAAGAAAGGAAGGAAGGAAGAAAGAAAGGAAGAAAGAAAGAAAGAAACTAAAGATAGAATGTTAAAAGGTATTGAAACTAGAAGGAAATATATCAAGAAAGAAAGAAAGAAAGAAACTAAAGATACAATTTTAGAAGGTATTAAAGCTAGAATGAAAGATATCAAGAAAGAAAGAAAGAAACTAAAGATAGAATGTTAGAAGTTATTAAAGCTAGAATGAAATATATAAAGAAAGAAAGAAAGAAAGAAAGAAACTAAAGAAAGAATGTTAGAAGGTATTAAAATTAGAATGAAAGATATAAAGAAAGAAGAAAGAAACTAAAGAAAGAATGTTAGAAGGTATTAAAATTAGAATGAAAGATATAAAGAAAGAAAGAAAGAAACTAAAGATAGAATGTTAGAAGGTATTAAAGCTAGAATGAAAGATATAAAAAAAAAGAAAGAAAGAAAGAAAGAAACTAAAGATAAAATGTTAGAAGGTATTAAAGCTAGAATGAAAGATATCAAGAAAGAAGAAAGAAACTAAAGAAAGAATGTTAGAAGGTATTAAAATTAGAATGAAAGATATCAAGAAAGAAAGAAAGAAAAAACGAAAGATAGAATGTTAGAAGGTATTAAAGCTAGAATGACATATATATAAAGAAAGAAAGAAAGAAAGAAACTAAAGATAAAATGTCAGAAGGTATTAAAGCTAGAATGAAATATATCAAGAAAGAAAGAAAGAACGAATCTAAAGATAGAATGTTAGAAGGTATTAAAACTACAATGAAAGATATCAAGAAAAAGAAAGGAAGAAACTAAAGATAGAGTGTTAGAAGGTATTAAAGCTTGAATGAAAGATATAAAGATAGAAAGAAAGAAACTAAAGATAGAATGTAAGAAGGTATTAAAACTAGAATGAAAGGTATCAAGAAAGAAAGAAAGAAAGAAACTAAAGAAAGAATGTTAGAATGTATTAAAGCTAGAATGAAAGATATCAAGAAAGAAAGAAAGAAAGAAAGAAATTAAAGATAGAATGTTAGAAGGTATTGAAACTAGAAGGAAAGATATCAAGAAAGAAAGAAGGAAACTAAAGATAGAATATTAGAAGGTATTAAAGCTAGAATGAAAGATATAAAGAAAGAAAGAAAGAAAGAAACTAAAGAAAGAATGTTAGAAGGTATTAAAATTAGAATGAAAGATATCAAGAAAGAAAGAAAGAAAGAAACTAGATAGAATGTTAGAAGGTATTAAAGCTAGAATGAAAGATATAAAGAAAGAAAGAAAGAAACTAAAGATAGAATGTTAGAAGGTATTAAAGCTAGATTGAAAGTTATAAAGAAAGAAAGAAAGAAAAAACTAAAGATAGAATGTTAGAAGGTATTAAAGCCAGAATGAAAGATATAAAGAAAGAAAGAAAGAAACTAAAGATAGAATGTTAGAAGTTATTAAAGCTAGAATGAAAGATATCAAGAAAGAAAGAAAGAAACTAAAGATAGAATGTTAGAAGTTATTAAAGCTAGAATGAAATATATAAAGAAAGAAAGAAAGAAAGAAAGAAACTAAAGAAAGAATGTTAGAAGGTATTAAAATTAGAATGAAAGATATAAAGAAAGAAAGAAAGAAACTAAAGATAGAATGTTAGAAGGTATTAAAGCTAGAATGAAAGATATAAAAAAGAAAGAAAGAAAGAAAGAAAGAAACTAAAGATAAAATGTTAGAAGGTATTAAAGCTAGAATGAAAGATATCAAGAAAGAAGAAAGAAACTAAAGAAAGAATGTTAGAAGGTATTAAAATTAGAATGAAAGATATCAAGAAAGAAAGAAAGAAAAAACGAAAGATAGAATGTTAGAAGGTATTAAAGCTAGAATGACATATATATAAAGAAAGAAAGAAAGAAAGAAACTAAAGATAAAATGTCAGAAGGTATTAAAGCTAGAATGAAAGATATCAAGAAAGAAAGAAAGAACGAAACTAAAGATAGAATGTTAGAAGGTATTAAAACTACAATGAAAGATATCAAGAAAAAGAAAGGAAGAAACTAAAGATAGAGTGTTAGAAGGTATTAAAGCTTGAATGAAAGATATAAAGAAAGAAAGAAAGAAACTAAAGATAGAATGTAAGAAGGTATTAAAACTAGAATGAAAGGTATCAAGAAAGAAAGAAAGAAAGAAACTAAAGAAAGAATGTTAGAATGTATTAAAGCTAGAATGAAAGATATCAAGAAAGAAAGAAAGAAAGAAAGAAATTAAAGATAGAATGTTAGAAGGTATTGAAACTAGAAGGAAAGATATCAAGAAAGAAAGAAGGAAACTAAAGATAGAATATTAGAAGGTATTAAAGCTAGAATGAAAGATATAAAGAAAGAAAGAAAGAAAGAAACTAAAGAAAGAATGTTAGAAGGTATTAAAATTACAATGAAAGATATCAAGAAAGAAAGAAAGAAAGAAACTAGATAGAATGTTAGAAGGTATTAAAGCTAGAATGAAAGATATAAAGAAAGAAAGAAAGAAACTAAAGATAGAATGTTAGAAGGTATTAAAGCTAGATTGAAAGTTATAAAGAAAGAAAGAAAGAAAGAAACTAAAGATAGAATGTTAGAAGGTATTAAAGCTAGAATGAAAGATATCAAGAAAGAAAGAAAGAAAGAAAGAAACTAAAGATAGAATTTTAAAAGGTATTAAAGCTAGAATGAAAGATATAAAGAAAGAAAAAAAGAAAGAAACTAAAGATATAATGTTAGAAGGTATTAAAGCTAGAATGAAAGATATAAAGAAAGAAAAAAAGAAAGAAACTAAAGGTAAAATGTTAGAAGGTATTAAAGCTAGAATGAAAGATATCAAGAAAGAAAGAAAGAAAGAAACAAAAGAAAGAATGTTAGAAGGTATTAAAATTAGAATGAAAGATATCAAGAAAGAAAGAAAGAAAGAAACTAAAGAAAGAATGTTAGAAGGTATTAAAATTAGAATGAAAGATATCAAGAAAGAAAGAAAGAAACTAAAGAGAGAATGTTAGAAGGTATTAAAGCTAGAATGAAAGATATAAAGAAAGAAAGAAAGAAAGAAAGAAAGAAAGAAACTAAAGATAAAATGTTAGAAGGTACTAAAGCTAGAATGAAAGATATCAAGAAAGAAGAAAGAAACTAAAGAAAAAATGTTAGAAAGTATTAAAATTAGAATGAAAGATATCAAGAAAGAAAGAAAGAAAGAAACTAAAGATAGAATGTTAGAAGGTATTAAAGCTAGAATGACATATATAAAGAAAGAAAGAAAGAAAGAAAGAAACTAAAGATAAAATGTTAGAAGGTATTAAAGCTAGAATGAAAGATATCAAGAAAGAAAGAAAGAAAGAAACTAAAGATAGAATGTTAGAAGGTATTAAAGCTAGAATGAAAGATATAAAGAAAAAAAGAAAGAAAGAAAGAAATTAAAGATAGAATGTTAGAAGGTATTGAAACTAGAAGGAAAGATATCAAGAAAGAAAGAAGGAAACTAAAGATAAAATGTTAGAAGGTATTAAAGCTAGAATGAAAGATATCAAGAAAGAAAGAAAGAAAGACACTAAAGATAGAATGTTAGAAGGTATTAAAGCTAGAATGAAAGATATAAAGAAAAAAGAAAGAAAGAAAGAAATTAAAGATAGAATGTTAGAAGGTATTGAAACTAGAAGGAAAGATATCAAGAAAGAAAGAAGGAAACTAAAGATAGAATATTAGAAGGTATTAAAGCTAGAATGAACGATATAAAGAAAGAAAGAAAGAAAGAAACTAAGGAAAGAATGTTAGAAGGTATTAAAATTAGAATGAAAGATATCAAGAAAGAAAGAAAGAAAGAAACTAAAGATAGAATGTTAGAAGGTATTAAAGCTAGATTGAAAGATATAAAGAAAGAAACTAAAGATAGAATGTTAGAAGGTATTAAAGCTAGATTGAAAGATATAAAGAAAGAAAGAAAGAAAGAAACTAAAGATAGAATGTTAGAAGGTATTAAAGCTAGAATGAAAGATATCAAGAAAGAAAGAAACTAAAGAAAGAATGTTAGAAGCTATTAAAATTAGAATGAAAGATATCAAGAAAGAAAGAAAGAAAGAAACTAAAGATAGAATGTTAGAAGGTATTAAAACTAGAATGAAAGATATAAAGAAAAAAAGAAAGAAAGAAAGAAATTAAAGATAGAATGTTAGAAGGTATTGAAACTAGAAGGAAAGATATCAAGAAAGAAAGAAGGAAACTAAAGATAAAATGTTAGAAGGTATTAAAGCTAGAATGAAAGATATCAAGAAAGAAAGAAAGAAAGACACTAAAGATAGAATGTTAGAAGGTATTAAAGCTAGAATGAAAGATATAAAGAAAAAAGAAAGAAAGAAAGAAATTAAAGATAGAATGTTAGAAGGTATTGAAACTAGAAGGAAAGATATCAAGAAAGAAAGAAGGAAACTAAAGATAGAATATTAGAAGGTATTAAAGCTAGAATGAAAGATATAAAGAAAGAAAGAAAGAAAGAAACTAAGGAAAGAATGTTAGAAGGTATTAAAATTAGAATGAAAGATATCAAGAAAGAAAGAAAGAAAGAAACTAAAGATAGAATGTTAGAAGGTATTAAAGCTAGATTGAAAGATATAAAGAAAGAAACTAAAGATAGAATGTTAGAAGGTATTAAAGCTAGATTGAAAGATATAAAGAAAGAAAGAAAGAAAGAAACTAAAGATAGAATGTTAGAAGGTATTAAAGCTAGAATGAAAGATATCAAGAAAGAAAGAAACTAAAGAAAGAATGTTAGAAGCTATTAAAATTAGAATGAAAGATATCAAGAAAGAAAGAAAGAAAGAAACTAAAGATAGAATGTTAGAAGGTATTAAAACTAGAATGAAAGATATAAAGAAAGAAAGAAAGAAACTAAAGATAGAATGTTAGAAGGTATTAAAGGTAGATTGAAAGATATAAAGAAAGAAAGAAAGAAACTAAAGATAGAATGTTAGAAGGTATTAAAGCTAGAATGAAAGATATCAAGAAAGAAGGAAACTAAAGATAGAATGTTAGAAGGTATTAAAGGTAGATTGAAAGATATAAAGAAAGAAAGAAAGAAACTAAAGAGAGAATGTTAGAAGGTATTAAAGCTAGAATGAAAGATATAAAGAAAGAAAAAAAGAAAGAAAGAAAGAAACTAAAGATAAAATGTTAGAAGGTACTAAAGCTAGAATGAAAGATATCAAGAAAGAAGAAAGAAACTAAAGAAAAAATGTTAGAAAGTATTAAAATTAGAATGAAAGATATCAAGAAAGAAAGAAAGAAAGAAACTAAAGATAGAATGTTAGAAGGTATTAAAGCTAGAATGACATATATAAAGAAAGAAAGAAAGAAAGAAACTAAAGATAAAATGTTAGAAGGTATTAAAGCTAGAATGAAAGATATCAAGAAAGAAAGAAAGAAAGAAACTAAAGATAGAATGTTAGAAGGTATTAAAGCTAGAATGAAAGATATAAAGAAAAAAAGAAAGAAAGAAAGAAATTAAAGATAGAATGTTAGAAGGTATTGAAACTAGAAGGAAAGATATCAAGAAAGAAAGAAGGAAACTAAAGATAGAATATTAGAAGGTATTAAAGCTAGAATGAAAGATATAAAGAAAGAAAGAAAGAAAGAAACTAAGGAAAGAATGTTAGAAGGTATTATAATTAGAATGAAAGATATCAAGAAAGAAAGAAAGAAAGAAACTAAAGATAGAATGTTAGAAGGTATTAAAGCTAGATTGAAAGATATAAAGAAAGAAACTAAAGATAGAATGTTAGAAGGTATTAAAGCTAGATTGAAAGATATAAAGAAAGAAAGAAAGAAAGAAACTAAAGATAGAATGTTAGAAGGTATTAAAGCTAGATTGAAAGATATAAAGAAAGAAAGAAAGAAACTAAAGATAGAATGTTAGAAGGTATTAAAGCTAGAATGAAAGATATCAAGAAAGAAAGAAACTAAAGAAAGAATGTTAGAAGCTATTAAAATTAGAATGAAAGATATCAAGAAAGAAAGAAAGAAAGAAACTAAAGATAGAATGTTAGAAGGTATTAAAACTAGAATGAAAGATATAAAGAAAGAAAGAAAGAAACTAAAGATAGAATGTTAGAAGGTATTAAAGGTAGATTGAAAGATATAAAGAAAGAAAGAAAGAAACTAAAGATAGAATGTTAGAAGGTATTAAAGCTAGAATGAAAGATATCAAGAAAGAAAGAAACTAAAGATAGAATGTTAGAAGGTATTAAAGGTAGATTGAAAGATATAAAGAAAGAAAGAAAGAAACTAAAGAGAGAATGTTAGAAGGTATTAAAGCTAGAATGAAAGATATAAAGAAAGAAAAAAAGAAAGAAAGAAAGAAACTAAAGATAAAATGTTAGAAGGTACTAAAGCTAGAATGAAAGATATCAAGAAAGAAGAAAGAAACTAAAGAAAAAATGTTAGAAAGTATTAAAATTAGAATGAAAGATATCAAGAAAGAAAGAAAGAAAGAAACTAAAGATAGAATGTTAGAAGGTATTAAAGCTAGAATGACATATATAAAGAAAGAAAGAAAGAAAGAAACTAAAGATAAAATGTTAGAAGGTATTAAAGCTAGAATGAAAGATATCAAGAAAGAAAGAAAGAAAGAAACTAAAGATAGAATGTTAGAAGGTATTAAAGCTAGAATGAAAGATATAAAGAAAAAAAGAAAGAAAGAAAGAAATTAAAGATAGAATGTTAGAAGGTATTGAAACTAGAAGGAAAGATATCAAGAAAGAAAGAAGGAAACTAAAGATAGAATATTAGAAGGTATTAAAGCTAGAATGAAAGATATAAAGAAAGAAAGAAAGAAAGAAACTAAGGAAAGAATGTTAGAAGGTATTAAAATTAGAATGAAAGATATCAAGAAAGAAAGAAAGAAAGAAACTAAAGATAGAATGTTAGAAGGTATTAAAACTAGAATGAAAGATATAAAGAAAGAAAGAAAGAAACTAAAGATAGAATGTTAGAAGGTATTAAAGGTAGATTGAAAGATATAAAGAAAGAAAGAAAGAAACTAAAGATAGAATGTTAGAAGGTATTAAAGCTAGAATGAAAGATATCAAGAAAGAAAGAAACTAAAGATAGAATGTTAGAAGGTATTAAAGGTAGATTGAAAGATATAAAGAAAGAAAGAAAGAAACTAAAGAGAGAATGTTAGAAGGTATTAAAGCTAGAATGAAAGATATAAAGAAAGAAAAAAAGAAAGAAAGAAAGAAACTAAAGATAAAATGTTAGAAGGTACTAAAGCTAGAATGAAAGATATCAAGAAAGAAGAAAGAAACTAAAGAAAAAATGTTAGAAAGTATTAAAATTAGAATGAAAGATATCAAGAAAGAAAGAAAGAAAGAAACTAAAGATAGAATGTTAGAAGGTATTAAAGCTAGAATGACATATATAAAGAAAGAAAGAAAGAAAGAAACTAAAGATAAAATGTTAGAAGGTATTAAAGCTAGAATGAAAGATATCAAGAAAGAAAGAAAGAAAGAAACTAAAGATAGAATGTTAGAAGGTATTAAAGCTAGAATGAAAGATATAAAGAAAAAAAGAAAGAAAGAAAGAAATTAAAGATAGAATGTTAGAAGGTATTGAAACTAGAAGGAAAGATATCAAGAAAGAAAGAAGGAAACTAAAGATAGAATATTAGAAGGTATTAAAGCTAGAATGAAAGATATAAAGAAAGAAAGAAAGAAAGAAACTAAGGAAAGAATGTTAGAAGGTATTAAAATTAGAATGAAAGATATCAAGAAAGAAAGAAAGAAAGAAACTAAAGATAGAATGTTAGAAGGTATTAAAGCTAGATTGAAAGATATAAAGAAAGAAACTAAAGATAGAATGTTAGAAGGTATTAAAGCTAGATTGAAAGATATAAAGAAAGAAAGAAAGAAAGAAACTAAAGATAGAATGTTAGAAGGTATTAAAGCTAGATTGAAAGATATAAAGAAAGAAAGAAAGAAACTAAAGATAGAATGTTAAAAGGTATTAAAGCTAGAATGAAAGATATCAAGAAAGAAAGAAAGAAAGAAACTAAAGAAAGAATGTTAGAAGCTATTAAAATTAGAATGAAAGATATCAAGAAAGAAAGAAAGAAAGAAACTAAAGATAGAATGTTAGAAGGTATTAAAACTAGAATGAAAGATATAAAGAAAGAAAGAAAGAAACTAAAGATAGAATGTTAGAAGGTATTAAAGGTAGATTGAAAGATATAAAGAAAGGAAGAAAGAAACTAAAGATAGAATGTTAGAAGGTATTAAAGCTAGAATGAAAGATATCAAGAAAGAAAGAAACTAAAGATAGAATGTTAGAAGGTATTAAAACTAGAATGAAAGATATCAAGAAAAAGAAAGGAAGAAACTAAAGATAGAATGTTAGAAGGTATTAAAGCTTGAATGAAAGAAAGAAAGAAAGAAACTAAAGATAGAATGTTAGAAGGTATTAAAACTAGAATGAAAGATATCAGGAAAGAAAGAAAGAAACTAAAGATAGAATGTTAGAAGGTATTAAAGCTAGGTTGAAAGATATAAAGAAAGAAAGAAAGGAAGGAAGGAAGAAAGAAAGGAAGAAAGAAAGAAAGAAACTAAAGATAGAATGTTAAAAGGTATTGAAACTAGAAGGAAATATATCAAGAAAGAAAGAAAGAAAGAAACTAAAGATACAATTTTAGAAGGTATTAAAGCTAGAATGAAAGATATCAAGAAAGAAAGAAAGAAACTAAAGATAGAATGTTAGAAGTTATTAAAGCTAGAATGAAATATATAAAGAAAGAAAGAAAGAAAGAAAGAAACTAAAGAAAGAATGTTAGAAGGTATTAAAATTAGAATGAAAGATATAAAGAAAGAAAGAAAGGAACTAAAGATAGAATGTTAGAAGGTATTAAAGCTAGAATGAAAGATATAAAAAGAAAGAAAGAAAGAAAGAAAGAAACTAAAGATAAAATGTTAGAAGGTATTAAAGCTAGAATGAAAGATATCAAGAAAGAAGAAAGAAACTAAAGAAAGAATGTTAGAAGGTATTAAAATTAGAATGAAAGATATCAAGAAAGAAAGAAAGAAAAAACGAAAGATAGAATGTTAGAAGGTATTAAAGCTAGAATGACATATATAAAGAAAGAAAGAAAGAAAGAAACTAAAGATAAAATGTCAGAAGGTATTAAAGCTAGAATGAAAGATATCAAGAAAGAAAGAAAGAACGAAACTAAAGATAGAATGTTAGAAGGTATTAAAACTACAATGAAAGATATCAAGAAAAAGAAAGGAAGAAACTAAAGATAGAATGTTAGAAGGTATTAAAGCTTGGATGAAAGAAAGAAAGAAAGAAAGAAAGAAACTAAAGATAGAATGTTAGAAGGTATTAAAGCTAGATTGAAAGATATAAAGAAAGAAAGAAAGAAACTAAAGATAGAATGTTAGAAGTATTAAAGCTAGAATGAAAGATATCAAGAAAGAAAGAATGAAAGAAACTAAAGAAAGAATGTTAGAAGCTATTAAAATTAGAATGAAAGATATCAAGAAAGAAAGAAAGAAAGAAACTAAAGATAGAATGTTAGAAGGTATTAAAACTAGAATGAAAGATATAAAGAAAGAAAGAAAGAAACTAAAGATAGAATGTTAGAAGGTATTAAAGCTAGATTGAAAGATATAAAGAAAGAAAGAAAGAAACTAAAGAAAGAATGTTAGAAGGTATTAAAATTAGAATGAAAGATATCAAGAAAGAAAGAAAAAAGAAACTAAAGATAGAATGTTAGAAGGTATTAAAGCTAGAATGAAAGGTATAAAGAAAGAAAGATAAACTAAAGATAGAATGTTAGAAGATATTAAAGCTAGAATGAAAGATATCAAGAAAGAAAGAAAGAAACTAAAGATAGAATGTTAGAAGGTATTAAAGCTAGAATGAAAGATATCAAGAAAGAAAGAAAGAAAGAAAGAAATTAAAGAGAATGTTAGAAGGTATTGAAACTAGAAGGAAAGATATCAAGAAAGAAAGAAACTAAAGATAGAATGTTAGAAGGTATTAAAACAAGAATGAAAGACATCAAGAAAGAAAGAAAGAAAGAAACTAAAGATAGAATGTTAGAAGGTATTAAGTATAGAATGAAAGATATCAAGAAAGAAGAAAGAAACTATAGTTAGAATGTTAGAAGGTATTAAAACTAGAATGAAAGATATCAAGAAAGAAAGAAAGAAAGAAATTAAAGATAGAATGTTAGTAAGTATTAAAGCTAGTAGGAAAGATATAAAGAAAGAAAGAAAGAAATAAACTAAAGATAGAATGTTAGAAGGTATTAAAGCTAGAATGAAAGAAATAAATAAAGAAAGAAAGAAACTAAAGATAAAATGTTAGAAGGTATTAAAGCTAGAATGAAAGCTATCAAGAAAGAAAGAAAGAAAGAAACTAAAGATAGAATGTTAGAAGGTATTAAAGCTGGAATGAAAGATATCAAGAAAGAAAGAAACTAAAGATAGAATGTTAGAAGGTATTAAAGCTTGAAAGAAAGAAAGAAAGAAAGAAAGAAACTAAAGATAGAATGTTAGAAGGAATTAAAGCTAGAATGAAAGATATCAAAAAAGAAAGAAAGAAGGAAACTAAAGATAGAATGTTAGAAGGTATTAAAACTAGAATGAAAGATATCAAGAAAAAGAAAGGAAGAAACTAAAGATAGAATGTTAGAAGATATTAAAGCTTGGATGAAAGAAAGAAAGAAAGAAACTAAAGATAGAATGTTAGAAGGTATTAAAACTAGAATGAAAGATATCAGGAAAGAAAGAAAGAAACTAAAGATAGAATGTTAGAAGGTATTAAAGCTAGAATGAAAGATATAAAGAAAGAAAGAAAGGAAGGAAGAAAGGAAGAAAGAAAGAAAGAAACTAAAGATAGAATGTTACAAGGTAATGAAACTAGAAGGAAATATATCAAGAAAGAAAGAAAGAAAGAAACTAAAGATAGAATTATAGAAGGTATTAAAGCTAAAATGAAAGATGTAAAGAAAGAAAGAAAGAAACTAAAGATAGAATGTTAGAAGGTATTAAAGCCAGAATGAAAGATATAAAGAAAGAAAGAAAGAAACTAAAGATAGAATGTTAGAAGTTATTAAAGCTAGAATGAAAGATATCAAGAAAGAAAGAAAGAAACTAAAGATAGAATGTTAGAAGTTATTAAAGCTAGAATGAAATATATAAAGAAAGAAAGAAAGAAAGAAAGAAACTAAAGAAAGAATGTTAGAAGGTATTAAAATTAGAATGAAAGATATAAAGAAAGAAAGAAAGAAACTAAAGATAGAATGTTAGAAGGTATTAAAGCTAGAATGAAAGATATAAAAAAGAAAGAAAGAAAGAAAGAAAGAAACTAAAGATAAAATGTTAGAAGGTATTAAAGTTAGAATGAAAGATATCAAGAAAGAAGAAAGAAACTAAAGAAAGAATGTTAGAAGGTATTAAAATTAGAATGAAAGATATCAAGAAAGAAAGAAAGAAAAAACGAAAGATAGAATGTTAGAAGGTATTAAAGCTAGAATGACATATATATAAAGAAAGAAAGAAAGAAAGAAACTAAAGATAAAATGTCAGAAGGTATTAAAGCTAGAATGAAAGATATCAAGAAAGAAAGAAAGAACGAAACTAAAGATAGAATGTTAGAAGGTATTAAAACTACAATGAAAGATATCAAGAAAAAGAAAGGAAGAAACTAAAGATAGAGTGTTCGAAGGTATTAAAGCTTGAATGAAAGATATAAAGAAAGAAAGAAAGAAACTAAAGATAGAATGTAAGAAGGTATTAAAACTAGAATGAAAGGTATCAAGAAAGAAAGAAAGAAAGAAACTAAAGAAAGAATGTTAGAATGTATTAAAGCTAGAATGAAAGATATCAAGAAAGAAAGAAAGAAAGAAAGAAATTAAAGATAGAATGTTTGAAGGTATTGAAACTAGAAGGAAAGATATCAAGAAAGAAAGAAGGAAACTAAAGATAGAATATTAGAAGGTATTAAAGCTAGAATGAAAGATATAAAGAAAGAAAGAAAGAAAGAAACTAAAGAAAGAATGTTAGAAGGTATTAAAATTAGAATGAAAGATATCAAGAAAGAAAGAAAGAAAGAAACTAGATAGAATGTTAGAAGGTATTAAAGCTAGAATGAAAGATATAAAGAAAGAAAGAAAGAAACTAAAGATAGAATGTTAGAAGGTATTAAAGCTAGATTGAAAGTTATAAAGAAAGAAAGAAAGAAAGAAACTAAAGATAGAATGTGAGAAGGTATTAAAGCTAGAATGAAAGATATCAAGAAAGAAAGAAAGAAAGAAAGAAACTAAAGATAGAATTTTAAAAGGTATTAAAGCTAGAATGAAAGATATAAAGAAAGAAAAAAAGAAAGAAACTAAAGATATAATGTTAGAAGGTATTAAAGCTAGAATGAAAGATATAAAGAAAGAAAAAAAGAAAGAAACTAAAGGTAAAATGTTAGAAGGTATTAAAGCTAGAATGAAAGATATCAAGAAAGAAAGAAAGAAAGAAACAAAAGAAAGAATGTTAGAAGGTATTAAAATTAGAATGAAAGATATCAAGAAAGAAAGAAAGAAAGAAACTAAAGAAAGAATGTTAGAAGGTATTAAAATTAGAATGAAAGATATCAAGAAAGAAAGAAAGAAACTAAAGAGAGAATGTTAGAAGGTATTAAAGCTAGAATGAAAGATATAAAGAAAGAAAGAAAGAAAGAAAGAAAGAAACTAAAGATAAAATGTTAGAAGGTACTAAAGCTAGAATGAAAGATATCAAGAAAGAAGAAAGAAACTAAAGAAAAAATGTTAGAAAGTATTAAAATTAGAATGAAAGATATCAAGAAAGAAAGAAAGAAAGAAACTAAAGATAGAATGTTAGAAGGTATTAAAGCTAGAATGACATATATAAAGAAAGAAAGAAAGAAAGAAACTAAAGATAAAATGTTAGAAGGTATTAAAGCTAGAATGAAAGATATCAAGAAAGAAAGAAAGAAACTAAAGATAGAATGTTAGAAGGTATTAAAGCTAGAATGAAAGATATAAAGAAAAAAGAAAGAAAGAAATTAAAGATAGAATGTTAGAAGGTATTGAAACTAGAAGGAAAGATATCAAGAAAGAAAGAAGGAAACTAAAGATAGAATATTAGAAGGTATTAAAGCTAGAATGAAAGATATAAAGAAAGAAAGAAAGAAAGAAACTAAGGAAAGAATGTTAGAAGGTATTAAAATTAGAATGAAAGATATCAAGAAAGAAAGAAAGAAAGAAACTAAAGATAGAATGTTAGAAGGTATTAAAGCTAGATTGAAAGATATAAAGAAAGAAACTAAAGATAGAATGTTAGAAGGTATTAAAGCTAGATTGAAAGATATAAAGAAAGAAAGAAAGAAAGAAACTAAAGATAGAATGTTAGAAGGTATTAAAGCTAGAATGAAAGATAACAAGAAAGAAAGAAAGAAAGAAACTAAAGAAAGAATGTTAGAAGCTATTAAAATTAGAATGAAAGATATCAAGAAAGAAAGAAAGAAAGAAACTAAAGATAGAATGTAAGAAGGTATTAAAACTAGAATGAAAGATATAAAGAAAGAAAGAAAGAAACTAAAGATAGAATGTTAGAAGGTATTAAAGGTAGATTGAAAGATATAAAGAAAGAAAGAAAGAAACTAAAGATAGAATGTTAGAAGGTATTAAAGCTAGAATGAAAGATATCAAGAAAGAAAGAAACTAAAGATAGAATGTTAGAAGGTATTAAAACTAGAATGAAAGATATCAAGAAAAAGAAAGGAAGAAACTAAAGATAGAATGTTAGAAGGTATTAAAGCTTGAATGAAAGAAAGAAAGAAAGAAACTAAAGATAGAATGTTAGAAGGTATTAAAACTAGAATGAAAGATATCAGGAAAGAAAGAAAGAAACTAAAGATAGAATGTTAGAAGGTATTAAAGCTAGGTTGAAAGATATAAAGAAAGAAAGAAAGGAAGGAAGAAAGAAAGGAAGGAAGGAAGAAAGAAAGAAACTAAAGATAGAATGTTAAAAGGTATTGAAACTAGAAGGAAATATATCAAGAAAGAAAGAAAGAAAGAAACTAAAGATACAATTTTAGAAGGTATTAAAACTAAAATGAAAGATGTAAAGAAAGAAAGAAAGAAACTAAAGATAGAATGTTAGAAGGTATTAAAGCCAGAATGAAAGATATGAAGAAAGAAAGAAAGAAACTAAAGATAGAATGTTAGAAGGTATTAAAGCTAGAATGAAAGATATCAAGAAAGAAAGAAAGAAACTAAAGATAGAATGTTAGAAGTTATTAAAGCTAGAATGAAATATATAAAGAAAGAAAGAAAGAAAGAAACTAAAGAAAGAATGTTAGAAGGTATTAGAGCTAGAATGAAAGATATAAAGAAAGAAAAAAAGAAAGAAATTAAAAATAAAATGTTAGAAGGTATTAAAGCTAGAATGAAAGATATAAAGAAAAAAAAAAGAAAGAAACTAAAGGTAAAATGTTAGAAGGTATTAAAGCTAGAATGAAAGATATCAAGAAAGAAAGAAAGAAACTAAAGGTAAAATGTTAGAAGGTATTAAAGCTAGAATGAAAGATATCAAGAAAGAAAGAAAGAAAGAAACTAAAGAAAGAATGTTAGAAGGTATTAAAATTAGAATGAAAGATATCAAGAAAGAAAGAAAGAAAGAAACTAAAGAAAGAATGTTAGAAGGTATTTAAATTAGAATGAAAGATATCAAGAAAGAAAGAAACTAAAGAGAGAATGTTAGAAGGTATTAAAGCTAGATTGAAAGATATAAAGAAAGAAAGAAAGAAACTAAAGATAGAATGTTAGAAGGTATTAAAGCTAGATTGAAAGATATAAAGAAAGAAAGAAAGAAACTAAAGATAGAATGTTAGAAGGTATTAAAGCTAGAATGAAAGATATCAAGAAAGAAAGAAAGAAAGAAACTAAAGAAAGAATGTTAGAAGCTATTAAAATTAGAATGAAAGATATCAAGAAAGAAAGAAAGAAAGAAACTAAAGATAGAATGTTAGAAGGTATTAAAACTAGAATGAAAGATATAAAGAAAGAAAGAAAGAAACTAAAGAAAGAATGTTACAAGCTATTAAAATTAGAATGAAAGATATCAAGAAAGAAAGAAAGAAACTAAAGGTAGAATGTTAGAAGGTATTAAAACTAGAATGAAAGATATAAAGAAAGAAAGAAAGAAACTAAAGATAGAATGTTAGAAGGTATTAAAGCTAGATTGAAAGATATAAAGAAAGAAAGAAAGAAACTAAAGAAAGAATGTTAGAAGGTATTAAAATTAGAATGAAAGATATCAAGAAAGAAAGAAAAAAAGAAACTAAAGATAGATTGTTAGAAGGTATTAAAGCTAGAATGAAAGATATAAAGAAAGAAAGAAAAACTAAAGATAGAATGTTAGAAGGTATTAAAGCTAGAATGAAAGATATCAAGAAAGAAAGAAAGAAACTAAAGATAGAATGTTAGAAGGTATTAAAGCTAGAATGAAAGATATCAAGAAAGAAAGAAAGAAAGAAATTAAAGAGAATTTTAGAAGGTATTGAAACTAGAAGGAAAGATATCAAGAAAGAAAGAAACTAAAGATAGAATGTTAGAAGGTATTAAAACAAGAATGAAAGACATCAAGAAAGAAAGAAAGAAAGAAACTAAAGATAGAATGTTAGAAGGTATTAAGGATAGAAGGAAAGATATCAATAAAGAAAGAAAGAAACTAAAGATAGAATGTTAGAAGGTATTAAAGCTAGAATGAAAGATATCAAGAAAGAAAGAAAGAACGAAACTAAAGATAGAATGTTAGAAGGTATTAAAACTACAATGAAAGATATCAAGAAAAAGAAAGGAAGAAACTAAAGATAGAGTGTTAGAAGGTATTAAAGCTTGAATGAAAGATATAAAGAAAGAAAGAAAGAAACTAAAGATAGAATGTAAGAAGGTATTAAAACTAGAATGAAAGATATCAAGAAAGAAAGAAAGAAAGAAACTAAAGAAAGAATGTTAGAATGTATTAAAGCTAGAATGAAAGATATCAAGAAAGAAAGAAAGAAAGAAAGAAATTAAAGATAGAATGTTAGAAGGTATTGAAACTAGAAGGAAAGATATCAAGAAAGAAAGAAGGAAACTAAAGATAGAATATTAGAAGGTATTAAAGCTAGAATGAAAGATATAAAGAAAGAAAGAAAGAAAGAAACTAAAGAAAGAATGTTAGAAGGTATTAAAATTAGAATGAAAGATATCAAGAAAGAAAGAAAGAAAGAAACTAGATAGAATGTTAGAAGGTATTGAAGCTAGAATGAAAGATATAAAGAAAGAAAGAAAGAAACTAAAGATAGAATGTTAGAAGGTATTAAAGCTAGATTGAAAGTTATAAAGAAAGAAAGAAAGAAAGAAAGAAACTAAAGATAGAATGTGAGAAGATATTAAAGCTAGAATGAAAGATATCAAGAAAGAAAGAAAGAAAGAAATTAAAGAGAATGTTAGAAGATATTGAAAATAGAAGGAAAGATATCAAGAAAGAAAGAAAGAAAGAAAGAAACTAAAGATAGAATTTTAAAAGGTATTAAAGCTAGAATGAAAGATATAAAGAAAAAAAGAAAGAAACTAAAGATAAAATGTTAGAAGGTTTTAAAGCTAGAATGAAAGATATAAAGAAAGAAAAAAAGAAAGAAACTAAAGGTAAAATGTTAGAAGGTATTAAAGCTAGAATGAAAGATATCAAGAAAGAAAGAAAGAAAGAAACTAAAGAAAGAATGTTAGATGGTATTAAAATTAGAATGAAAGATATCAAGAAAGAAAGAAAGAAAGAAACTAAAGAAAGAATGTTAGAAGTTATTAAAATAAGAATGAAAGATATCAAGAAAGAAAGAAAGAAACTAAAGAGAGAATGTTAGAAGGTATTAAAGCTAGATTGAAAGATATAAAGAAAGAAAGAAAGAAACTAAAGATACAATGTTAGAAGGTATTAAAGCTAGATTGAAAGATATAAAGAAAGAAAGAAAGAAACTAAAGATAGAATGTTAGAAGGTATTAAAGCTAGAATGAAAGATATCAAGAAAGAAAGAAAGAAAGAAACTAAAGAAAGAATGTTAGAAGCTATTAAAATTAGAATGAAAGATATCAAGAAAGAAAGAAAGAAAGAAACTAAAGATAGAATGTTAGAAGGTATTAAAACTAGAATGAAAGATATAAAGAAAGAAAGAAAGAAACTAAAGATAGAATGTTAGAAGGTATTAAAGCTAGATTGAAAGATATAAAGAAAGAAAGAAAGAAACTAAAGAAAGAATGTTAGAAGGTATTAAAATTAGAATGAAAGATATCAAGAAAGAAAGAAAAAAGAAACTAAAGATAGAATGTTAGAAGGTATTAAAGCTAGAATGAAAGCTATCAAGAAAGAAAGAAAGAAAGAAAGAAACTAAAGATAAAATGTTAGAAGGTATTAAAGCTAGAATGAAAGATATCAAGAAAGAAGAAAGAAAGTAAAGAAAGAATGTTAGAAGGTATTAAAATTAGAATGAAAGATACCAAAAAAGAAAGAAAGAAAAAACGAAAGAGAGAATGTTAGAAGGTATTAAAGCTGGAATGAAATATATAAAGAAAGAAAGAAAGAAAGAAAGAAAGAAAGAAAGAAACTAAAGATAGAATGTTAGAAGGTATTAAAGCTAGAATGAAAGATATCAAGAAAAAGAAAGGAAGAAACTAAAGATAGAATGTTAGAAGGTATTAAAGCTTGAATGAAAGATATAAAGAAAGAAAGAAAGAAACTAAAGAAAGAATGTTAGAAGGTATTAAAGCTAGAATGAAAGATATAAAGAAAGAAAGAAAGAAAGAAATTAAAGAGAGAATGTTAGATGGTATTGAAACTAGAAGGAAAGATATCAAGAAAGAAAGAAGGAAACTAAAGATAGAATATTAGAAAGTATTAAAGCTAGAATGAAAGATATAAAGATAGAAAGAAAGAAAGAAACTAAAGAAAGAATGTTAGAAGTTATTAAAATTAGAATGAAAGATATCAAGAAAGAAAGAAAGAAAGAAACTAAAGATAGAATGTTAGAAGGTATTAAAGCTAGAATGAAAGATATAAAGAAAGAAAGAAAGAAACTAAAGATAGAATGTTAGAAGGTATTAAAGCTAGATTGAAAGATATAAAGAAAGAAAGAAAGAAACTAAAGATAGAATGTTAGAAGGTATTAAAGCTAGAATGAAAGATATAAAGAAAGTAAGAAAGAAAGAAACTAAAGAAAGAATGTTAGAAGGTATTAAAATTAGAATGAAAGATATCAAGAAAGAAAGAAAAAAAGAAACTAAAGATAGAATGTTAGAAGGTATTAAAGCTAGAATGAAAGATATAAAGAAAGAAAGAAAGAAACTAAAGATAGAAAGTTAGACGGTATTAAAGCTAGAATGAAAGAAATAAAGAAAGAAAGAAAGAAACTAAAGATAAAATATTAGAAGGTATTAAAGCTAGAATGAAAGATATCAAGAAAGAAAGAAAGAAAGAAACTAAAGATAGAATGTTAGAATGTATTAAAGCTAGAATGAAAGATATCAAGAAAGAAAGAAAGAAAGAAAGAAACTAAAGATAAAATGTTAGAAGGTATTAAAGCTAGAATGAAAGATATAAAGAAAGAAAGAAAAACTAAAGATAGAATGTTAGAAGGTATTAAAGCTAGAATGAAAGATATCAAGAAAGAAAGAAAGAAACTAAAGATAGAATGTTAGAAGGTATTAAAGCTAGAATGAAAGATATCAAGAAAGAAAGAAAGAAAGAAACTAAAGAAAGAATGTTAGAAGCTATTAAAATTAGAATGAAAGATATCAAGAAAGAAAGAAACTAAAGATAGAATGTTAGAAGGTATTAAGGATAGAATGAAAGATATCAAGAAAGAAGAAAGAAACTATAGTTAGAATGTTAGAAGGTATTAAAACTAGAATGAAAGATATCAAGAAAGAAAGAAAGAAAGAAATTAAAGGTAGAATGTTAGTAAGTATTAAAGCTAGTAGGAAAGATATAAAGAAAGAAAGAAAGAAATAAACTAAAGATAGAATGTTAGAAGGTATTAAAGCTAGAATGAAAGAAATAAATAAAGAAAGAAAGAAACTAAAGATAAAATGTTAGAAGGTATTAAAGCTAGAATGAAAGCTATCAAGAAAGAAAGAAAGAAAGAAACTAAAGATAGAATGTTAGAAGGTATTAAAGCTAGAATGAAAGATATAAAGAAAGAAAGAAAGAAACTGAAGATACAATGTTAGAAGGTATTAAAGCTAGATTGAAAGATATAAAGAAAGAAAGAAAGAAACTAAAGATAGAATGTTAGAAGGTATTAAAGCTAGAATGAAAGATATCAAGAAAGAAAGAAAGAAAGAAACTAAAGAAAGAATGTTAGAAGCTATTAAAATTAGAATGAAAGATATCAAGAAAGAAAGAAAGAAAGAAACTAAAGATAGAATGTTAGAAGGTATTAAAACTAGAATGAAAGATATAAAGAAAGAAAGAAAGAAACTAAAGATAGAATGTTAGAAGGTATTAAAGCTAGATTGAAAGATATAAAGAAAGAAAGAAAGAAACTAAAGAAAGAATGTTAGAAGGTATTAAAATTAGAATGAAAGATATCAAGAAAGAAAGAAAAAAGAAACTAAAGATAGAATGTTAGAAGGTATTAAAGCTAGAATGAAAGCTATCAAGAAAGAAAGAAAGAAAGAAAGAAACTAAAGATAAAATGTTAGAAGGTATTAAAGCTAGAATGAAAGATATCAAGAAAGAAGAAAGAAAGTAAAGAAAGAATGTTAGAAGGTATTAAAATTAGAATGAAAGATACCAAAAAAGAAAGAAAGAAAAAACGAAAGAGAGAATGTTAGAAGGTATTAAAGCTGGAATGAAATATATAAAGAAAGAAAGAAAGAAAGAAAGAAAGAAAGAAACTAAAGATAGAATGTTAGAAGGTATTAAAGCTAGAATGAAAGATATCAAGAAAAAGAAAGGAAGAAACTAAAGATAGAATGTTAGAAGGTATTAAAGCTTGAATGAAAGATATAAAGAAAGAAAGAAAGAAACTAAAGAAAGAATGTTAGAAGGTATTAAAGCTAGAATGAAAGATATAAAGAAAGAAAGAAAGAAAGAAATTAAAGAGAGAATGTTAGATGGTATTGAAACTAGAAGGAAAGATATCAAGAAAGAAAGAAGGAAACTAAAGATAGAATATTAGAAAGTATTAAAGCTAGAATGAAAGATATAAAGATAGAAAGAAAGAAAGAAACTAAAGAAAGAATGTTAGAAGTTATTAAAATTAGAATGAAAGATATCAAGAAAGAAAGAAAGAAAGAAACTAAAGATAGAATGTTAGAAGGTATTAAAGCTAGAATGAAAGATATAAAGAAAGAAAGAAAGAAACTAAAGATAGAATGTTAGAAGGTATTAAAGCTAGATTGAAAGATATAAAGAAAGAAAGAAAGAAACTAAAGATAGAATGTTAGAAGGTATTAAAGCTAGAATGAAAGATATAAAGAAAGTAAGAAAGAAAGAAACTAAAGAAAGAATGTTAGAAGGTATTAAAATTAGAATGAAAGATATCAAGAAAGAAAGAAAAAAAGAAACTAAAGATAGAATGTTAGAAGGTATTAAAGCTAGAATGAAAGATATAAAGAAAGAAAGAAAGAAACTAAAGATAGAAAGTTAGACGGTATTAAAGCTAGAATGAAAGAAATAAAGAAAGAAAGAAAGAAACTAAAGATAAAATATTAGAAGGTATTAAAGCTAGAATGAAAGATATCAAGAAAGAAAGAAAGAAAGAAACTAAAGATAGAATGTTAGAATGTATTAAAGCTAGAATGAAAGATATCAAGAAAGAAAGAAAGAAAGAAAGAAACTAAAGATAAAATGTTAGAAGGTATTAAAGCTAGAATGAAAGATATAAAGAAAGAAAGAAAAACTAAAGATAGAATGTTAGAAGGTATTAAAGCTAGAATGAAAGATATCAAGAAAGAAAGAAAGAAACTAAAGATAGAATGTTAGAAGGTATTAAAGCTAGAATGAAAGATATCAAGAAAGAAAGAAAGAAAGAAACTAAAGAAAGAATGTTAGAAGCTATTAAAATTAGAATGAAAGATATCAAGAAAGAAAGAAACTAAAGATAGAATGTTAGAAGGTATTAAAACAAGAATGAAAGACATCAAGAAAGAAAGAAAGAAAGAAAGAAACTAAAGATAGAATGTTAGAAGGTATTAAGGATAGAATGAAAGATATCAAGAAAGAAGAAAGAAACTATAGTTAGAATGTTAGAAGGTATTAAAACTAGAATGAAAGATATCAAGAAAGAAAGAAAGAAAGAAATTAAAGGTAGAATGTTAGTAAGTATTAAAGCTAGTAGGAAAGATATAAAGAAAGAAAGAAAGAAATAAACTAAAGATAGAATGTTAGAAGGTATTAAAGCTAGAATGAAAGAAATAAATAAAGAAAGAAAGAAACTAAAGATAAAATGTTAGAAGGTATTAAAGCTAGAATGAAAGCTATCAAGAAAGAAAGAAAGAAAGAAACTAAAGATAGAATGTTAGAAGGTATTAAAGCTAGAATGAAAGATATCAAGAAAGAAAGAAACTAAAGATAGAATGTTAGAAGGTATTAAAGCTTGAATGAAAGAAAGAAAGAAAGAAACTAAAGATAGAATGTTAGAAGGAATTAAAGCTAGAATGAAAGATATCAAAAAAGAAAGAAAGAAGGAAACTAAAGATAGAATGTTAGAAGGTATTAAAACTAGAATGAAAGATATCAAGAAAAAGAAAGGAAGAAACTAAAGATAGAATGTTAGAAGGTATTAAAGCTTGGATGAAAGAAAAAAAGAAAGAAGCTAAAGATAGAATGTTAGAAGGTATTAAAACTAGAATGAAAGATATCAGGAAAGAAAGAAAGAAACTAAAGATAGAATGTTAGAAGGTATTAAAGCTAGAATGAAAGATATAAAGAAAGAAAGAAAGGAAGGAAGAAAGGAAGAAAGAAAGAAAGAAACTAAAGATAGAATGTTACAAGGTAATGAAACTAGAAGGAAATATATCAAGAAAGAAAGAAAGAAAGAAACTAAAGATAGAATTATAGAAGGTATTAAAGCTAAAATGAAAGATGTAAAGAAAGAAAGAAAGAAACTAAAGATAGAATGTTAGAAGGTATTAAAGCCAGAATGAAAGATATAAAGAAAGAAAGAAAGAAACTAAAGATAGAATGTTAGAAGTTATTAAAGCTAGAATGAAAGATATCAAGAAAGAAAGAAAGAAACTAAAGATAGAATGTTAGAAGTTATTAAAGCTAGAATGAAATATATAAAGAAAGAAAGAAAGAAAGAAACTAAAGAAAGAATGTTAGAAGGTATTAAAGCTAGAATGAAAGATATAAAGAAAGAAAAAAAGAAAGAAACTAAAGATAAAATGTTAGAAGGTATTAAAGCTAGAATGAAAGATATAAAGAAAGAAAAAAAGAAAGAAACTAAAGGTAAAATGTTAGAAGGTATTAAAGCTAGAATGAAAGATATCAAGAAAGAAGAAAGAAACTAAAGAAAGAATGTTAGAAGGTATTAAAATTAGAATGAAAGATATCAAGAAAGAAAGAAAGAAAAAACGAAAGATAGAATGTTAGAAGGTATTAAAGCTAGAATGACATATATATAAAGAAAGAAAGAAAGAAAGAAACTAAAGATAAAATGTCAGAAGGTATTAAAGCTAGAATGAAAGATATCAAGAAAGAAAGAAAGAACGAAACTAAAGATAGAATGTTAGAAGGTATTAAAACTACAATGAAAGATATCAAGAAAAAGAAAGGAAGAAACTAAAGATAGAGTGTTAGAAGGTATTAAAGCTTGAATGAAAGATATAAAGAAAGAAAGAAAGAAACTAAAGATAGAATGTAAGAAGGTATTAAAACTAGAATGAAAGGTATCAAGAAAGAAAGAAAGAAAGAAACTAAAGAAAGAATGTTAGAATGTATTAAAGCTAGAATGAAAGATATCAAGAAAGAAAGAAAGAAAGAAAGAAATTAAAGATAGAATGTTAGAAGGTATTGAAACTAGAAGGAAAGATATCAAGAAAGAAAGAAGGAAACTAAAGATAGAATATTAGAAGGTATTAAAGCTAGAATGAAAGATATAAAGAAAGAAAGAAAGAAAGAAACTAAAGAAAGAATGTTAGAAGGTATTAAAATTAGAATGAAAGATATCAAGAAAGAAAGAAAGCAAGAAACTAGATAGAATGTTAGAAGGTATTAAAGCTAGAATGAAAGATATAAAGAAAGAAAGAAAGAAACTAAAGATAGAATGTTAGAAGGTATTAAAGCTAGATTGAAAGTTATAAAGAAAGAAAGAAAGAAAGAAACTAAAGATAGAATGTTAGAAGGTATTAAAGCTAGAATGAAAGATATCAAGAAAGAAAGAAAGAAAGAAATTAAAGAGAAAGTTAGAAGATATTGAAAATAGAAGGAAAGATATCAAGAAAGAAAGAAAGAAAGAAAGAAACTAAAGATAGAATTTTAAAAGGTATTAAAGCTAGAATGAAAGATATAAAGAAAGAAAAAAAGAAAGAAACTAAAGATATAATGTTAGAAGGTATTAAAGCTAGAATGAAAGATATAAAGAAAGAAAAAAAGAAAGAAACTAAAGGTAAAATGTTAGAAGGTATTAAAGCTAGAATGAAAGATATCAAGAAAGAAAGAAAGAAAGAAAGAAACAAAAGAAAGAATGTTAGAAGGTATTAAAATTAGAATGAAAGATATCAAGAAAGAAAGAAAGAAAGAAACTAAAGAAAGAATGTTAGAAGGTATTAAAATTAGAATGAAAGATATCAAGAAAGAAAGAAAGAAACTAAAGAGAGAATGTTAGAAGGTATTAAAGCTAGAATGAAAGATATAAAGAAAGAAAGAAAGAAAGAAAGAAAGAAACTAAAGATAAAATGTTAGAAGGTACTAAAGCTAGAATGAAAGATATCAAGAAAGAAGAAAGAAACTAAAGAAAAAATGTTAGAAAGTATTAAAATTAGAATGAAAGATATCAAGAAAGAAAGAAAGAAAGAAACTAAAGATAGAATGTTAGAAGGTATTAAAGCTAGAATGACATATATAAAGAAAGAAAGAAAGAAAGAAACTAAAGATAAAATGTTAGAAGGTATTAAAGCTAGAATGAAAGATATCAAGAAAGAAAGAAAGAAAGAAACTAAAGATAGAATATTAGAAGGTATTAAAGGTAGAATGAAAGATTTAAAGAAAGAAAGAAAGAAAGAAAGAAATTAAAGATAGAATGTTAGAAGGTATTGAAACTAGAAGGAAAGATATCAAGAAAGAAAGAAGGAAACTAAAGATAGAATATTAGAAGGTATTAAAGCTAGAATGAAAGATATAAAGAAAGAAAGAAAGAAAGAAACTAAGGAAAGAATGTTAGAAGGTATTAAAATTAGAATGAAATATATCAAGAAGGAAAGAAAGAAAGAAACTAAAGATAGAATGTTAGAAGGTATTAAAGCTAGATTGAAAGATATAAAGAAAGAAAGAAAGAAACTAAAGATAGAATGTTAGAAGGTATTAAAGCTAGATTGAAAGATATAAAGAAAGAAAGAAAGAAAGAAACTAAAGATAGAATGTTAGAAGGTATTAAAGCTAGATTGAAAGATATAAAGAAAGAAAGAAAGAAACTAAAGATAGAATGTTAGAAGGTATTAAAGCTAGAATGAAAGATATCAAGAAAGAAAGAAAGAAAGAAACTAAAGAAAGAATGTTAGAAGCTATTAAAATTAGAATGAAAGATATCAAGAAAGAAAGAAAGAAAGAATCTAAAGATAGAATGTTAGAAGGTATTAAAACTAGAATGAAAGATATAAAGAAAGAAAGAAAGAAAGAAACTAAAGATAGAATGTTAGAAGGTATTAAAGGTAGATTGAAAGATATAAAGAAAGAAAGAAAGAAACTAAAGATAGAATGTTAGAAGGTATTAAAGATAGAATGAAAGATATCAAGAAAGAAAGAAACTAAAGATAGAATGTTAGAAGGTATTAAAACTAGAATGAAAGATATCAAGAAAAAGAAAGGAAGAAACTAAAGATAGAATGTTAGAAGGTATTAAAGCTTGAAAGAAAGAAAGAAAGAAAGAAACTAAAGATAGAATGTTAGAAGGTATTAAAACTAGAATGAAAGATATCAGGAAAGAAAGAAAGAAACTAAAGATAGAATGTTAGAAGGTATTAAAGCTAGGTTGAAAGATATAAAGAAAGAAAGAAAGGAAGGAAGAAAGAAAGAAAGGAAGAAAGAAAGAAAGAAAGAAACTAAAGATAGAATGTTAAAAGGTATTGAAACTAGAAGGAAATATATCAAGAAAGAAAGAAAGAAAGAAACTAAAGATACAATTTTAGAAGGTATTAAAGCTAAAATGAAAGATGTAAAGAAAGAAAGAAAGAAACTAAAGATAGAATGTTAGAAGGTATTAAAGCCAGAATGAAAGATATAAAGAAAGAAAGAAAGAAACTAAAGATAGAATGTTAGAAGTTATTAAAGCTAGAATGAAAGATATCAAGAAAGAAAGAAAGAAACTAAAGATAGAATGTTAGAAGTTATTAAAGCTAGAATGAAATATATAAAGAAAGAAAGAAAGAAAGAAACTAAAGAAAGAATGTTAGAAGGTATTAGAGCTAGAATGAAAGATATAAAGAAAGAAAAAAAGAAAGAAACTAAAGATAAAATGTTAGAAGGTATTAAAGCTAGAATGAAAGATATAAAGAAAGAAAAAAAGAAAGAAACTAAAGGTAAAATGTTAGAAGGTATTAAAGCTAGAATGAAAGATATCAAGAAAGAAAGAAAGAAAGAATCTAAAGGTAAAATGTTAGAAGGTATTAAAGCTAGAATGAAAGATATCAAGAAAGAAAGAAAGAAAGAAACTAAAGAAAGAATGTTAGAAGGTATTAAAATTAGAATGAAAGATATCAAGAAAGAAAGAAAGAAAGAAACTAAAGAAAGAATGTTAGAAGGTATTTAAATTAGAATGAAAGATATCAAGAAAGAAAGAAAGAAACTAAAGAGAGAATGTTAGAAGGTATTAAAGCTAGATTGAAAGATATAAAGAAAGAAAGAAAGAAACTAAAGATAGAATGTTAGAAGGTATTAAAGCTAGATTGAAAGATATAAAGAAAGAAAGAAAGAAACTAAAGATAGAATGTTAGAAGGTATTAAAGCTAGAATGAAAGATATCAAGAAAGAAAGAAAGAAAGAAACTAAAGAAAGAATGTTAGAAGCTATTAAAATTAGAATGAAAGATATCAAGAAAGAAAGAAAGAAAGAAACTAAAGATAGAATGTTAGAAGTTATTAAAACTAGAATGAAAGATATAAAGAAAGAAAGAAAGAAACTAAAGATAGAATGTTAGAAGGTATTAAAGCTAGATTGAAAGAAATAAAGAAAGAAAAAAAGAAACTAAAGAAAGAATGTTAGAAGGTATTAAAATTAGAATGAAAGATATCAAGAAAGAAAGAAAAAAAGAAACTAAAGATAGAATGTTAGAAGGTATTAAAGCTAGAATGAAAGATATAAAGAAAGAAAGAAAAACTAAAGATAGAATGTTAGAAGGTATTAAAGCTAGAATGAAAGATATCAAGAAAGAAAGAAAGAAACTAAAGATAGAATGTTAGAAGGTATTAAAGCTAGAATGAAAGATATGAAGAAAGAAAGAAAGAAAGAAATTAAAGAGAATGTTAGAAGGTATTGAAACTAGAAGGAAAGATATCAAGAAAGAAAGAAACTAAAGATAGAATGTTAGAAGGTATTAAAACTAGAATGAAAGATATCAAGAAAAAGAAAGGAAGAAACTAAAGATAGAATGTTAGAAGGTATTAAAGCTTGAATGAAAGAAAGAAAGAAAGAAACTAAAGATAGAATGTTAGAAGGAATTAAAGCTAGAATGAAAGATATCAAAAAAGAATGAAAGAAGGAAACTAAAGATAGAATGTTAGAAGGTATTAAGGATAGAAGGAAAGATATCAATAAAGAAAGAAAGGAACTATAGTTAGAATGTTAGAAGGTATTAAAACTAGAATGAAAGATATCAAGAAAGAAAGAAAGAAAGAAATTAAAGATAGAATGTTAGTAAGTATTAAAGCTAGTAGGAAAGATATAAAGAAAGAAAGAAAGAAATAAACTAAAGATAGAATGTTAGAAGGTATTAAAGCTAGAATGAAAGAAATAAAGAAAGAAAGAAAGAAACTAAAGATAAAATGTTAGAAGGTATTAAAGCTAGAATGAAAGCTATCAAGAAAGAAAGAAAGAAATAAACTAAAGATAGAATGTTAGAAGGTATTAAAGCTAGAATGAAAGATATCAAGAAAGAAAGAAAATAAAGATAGAATGTTAGAAGGTATTAAAACTAGAATGAAAGATATCAAGAAAAAGAAAGGAAGAAACTAAAGATAGAATGTTAGAAGGAATTAAAGCTTGAATGAAAGAAAGAAAGAAAGAAACTAAAGATAGAATGTTAGAAGGAATTAAAGCTAGAATGAAAGATATCAAAAAAGAATGAAAGAAGGAAACTAAAGATAGAATGTTAGAAGGTATTAAAACTAGAATGAAAGATATCAGGAAAGAAAGAAAGAAACTAAAGATAGAATGTTAGAAGGTATTAAAGCTAGAATGAAAGATATAAAGAAAGAAAGGAAGGAAGGAAGAAAGGAAGAAAGAAAGAAAGAAACTAAAGATAGAATGTTAGAAGGTATTTAAGCTTGGATGAAAGAAAGAAAGAAAGAAACTAAAGATAGAATGTTAGAAGGTATTAAAACTAGAATGAAAGATATCAGGAAAGAAAGAAAGAAACTAAAGATAGAATGTTAGAAGGTATTAAAGCTAGAATGAAAGATATAAAGAAAGAAAGGAAGGAAGGAAGAAAGGAAGAAAGAAAGAAAGAAACTAAAGATAGAATGTTACAAGGTAATGAAACTGGAAGGAAATATATCAAGAAAGAAAGAAAGAAAGAAACTAAAGATAGAATTATAGAAGGTATTAAAGCTAAAATGAAAGATGTAAAGAAAGAAAGAAAGAAACTAAAGATAGAATGTTAGAAGGTATTAAAGCCAGAATAAAAGATATAAAGAAAGAAAGAAAGAAACTAAAGATAGAATGTTAGAAGTTATTAAAGCTAGAATGAAAGATATCAAGAAAGAAAGAAAGAAACTAAAGATAGAATGTTAGAAGTTATTAAAGCTAGAATGAAATATATAAAGAAAGAAAGAAAGAAAGAAAGAAAGAAACTAAAGAAAGAATGTTAGAAGGTATTAAAATTAGAATGAAAGATATAAAGAAAGAAAGAAAGAAACTAAAGATAGAATGTTAGAAGGTATTAAAGCTAGAATGAAAGATATAAAAAAGAAAGAAAGAAAGAAACTAAAGATAAAATGTTAGAAGGTATTAAAGCTAGAATGAAAGATATCAAGAAAGAAGAAAGAAACTAAAGAAAGAATGTTAGAAGGTATTAAAATTAGAATGAAAGATATCAAGAAAGAAAGAAAGAAAAAACGAAAGATAGAATGTTAGAAGGTATTAAAGCTAGAATGACATATATATAAAGAAAGAAAGAAAGAAAGAAACTAAAGATAAAATGTCAGAAGGTATTAAAGCTAGAATGAAAGGTATCAGGAAAGAAAGAAAGAACGAAACTAAAGATAGAATGTTAGAAGGTATTAAAACTACAATGAAAGATATCAAGAAAAAGAAAGGAAGAAACTAAAGATAGAGTGTTAGAAGGTATTAAAGCTTGAATGAAAGATATAAAGAAAGAAAGAAAGAAACTAAAGATAGAATGTAAGAAGGTATTAAAACTAGAATGAAAGATATCAAGAAAGAAAGAAAGAAAGAAACTAAAGAAAGAATTTTAGAATGTATTAAAGCTAGAATGAAAGATATCAAGAAAGAAAGAAAGAAAGAAAGAAATTAAAGATAGAATGTTAGAAGGTATTGAAACTAGAAGGAAAGATATCAAGAAAGAAAGAAGGAAACTAAAGATAGAATATTAGAAGGTATTAAAGCTAGAATGAAAGATATAAAGAAAGAAAGAAAGAAAGAAACTAAAGAAAGAATGTTAGAAGGTATTAAAATTAGAATGAAAGATATCAAGAAAGAAAGAAAGAAAAAAACTAGATAGAATGTTAGAAGGTATTAAAGCTAGAATGAAAGATATAAAGAAAGAAAGAAAGAAACTAAAGATAGAATGTTAGAAGGTATTAAAGCTAGATTGAAAGTTATAAAGAAAGAAAGAAAGAAAGAAACTAAAGATAGAATGTTAGAAGGTATTAAAGCTAGAATGAAAGATATCAAGAAAGAAAGAAAGAAAGAAATTAAAGAGAAAGTTAGAAGATATTGAAAATAGAAGGAAAGATATCAAGAAAGAAAGAAAGAAAGAAAGAAACTAAAGATAGAATTTAAAAAGGTATTAAAGCTAGAATAAAAGATATAAAGAAAGAAAAAAAGAAAGAAACTAAAGATATAATGTTAGAAGGTATTAAAGCTAGAATGAAAGATATAAAGAAAGAAAAAAAGAAAGAAACTAAAGGTAAAATGTTAGAAGGTATTAAAGCTAGAATGAAAGATATCAAGAAAGAAAGAAAGAAAGAAACTAAAGAAAGAATGTTAGAAGGTATTAAAATTAGAATGAAAGATATCAAGAAAGAAAGAAAGAAAGAAACTAAAGAAAGAATGTTAGAAGGTATTAAAATTAGAATGAAAGATATCAAGAAAGAAAGAAAGAAACTAAAGAGAGAATGTTAGAAGGTATTAAAGCTAGAATGAAAGATATAAAGAAAGAAACAAAGAAAGAAGAAAGAAACTAAAGAAAAAATGTTAGAAGGTATTAAAATTAGAATGAAAGATATCAAGAAAGAAAGAAAGAAAAAACGAAAGATAGAATGTTAGAAGGTATTAAAGCTAGAATGACATATATAAAGAAAGAAAGAAAGAAAGAAAGAAACTAAAGATAAAATGTTAGAAGGTATTAAAGCTAGAATGAAAGATATCAAGAAAGAAAGAAAGAAAGAAACTAAAGATAGAATGTTAGAAGGTATTAAAGCTAGAATGAAAGATATAAAGAAAGAAAGAAAGAAAGAAAGAAATTAAAGATAGAATGTTAGAAGGTATTGAAACTAGAAGGAAAGATATCAAGAAAGAAAGAAGGAAACTAAAGATAGAATGTTAGAAGGTATTAAAGCTAGATTGAAAGATATAAAGAAAGAAAGAAAGAAAGAAACTAAGGAAAGAATGTTAGAAGGTATTAAAATTAGAATGAAAGATATCAAGAAAGAAAGAAAGAAAGAAACTAAAGATAGAATGTTAGAAGGTATTAAAGCTAGATTAAAAGATATAAAGAAAGAAAGAAAGAAACTAAAGATAGAATGTTAGAAGGTATTAAAGCTAGATTGAAAGATATAAAGAAAGAAAGAATGAAAGAAACTAAAGATAGAATGTTAGAAGGTATTAAAGCTAGATTGAAAGATATAAAGAAAGAAAGAAAGAAACTAAAGATAGAATGTTAGAAGGTATTAAAGCTAGAATGAAAGATATCAAGAAAGAAAGAGAGAAAGAAACTAAAGAAAGAATGTTATAAGCTATTAAAATTAGAATGAAAGATATCAAGAAAGAAAGAAAGAATGAAACTAAAGATAGAATGTTAGAAGGTATTAAAACTAGAATGAAAGATATAAAGAAAGAAAGAAAGAAACTAAAGATAGAACGTAAGAAGGTATTAAAGGTAGATTGAAAGATATAAAGAAAGAAAGAAAGAAACTAAAGATAGAATGTTAGAAGGTATTAAAGCTAGAATGAAAGATATCAAGAAAGAAAGAAACTAAAGATAGAATGTTAGAAGGTATTAAAACTAGAATGAAAGATATCAAGAAAAAGAAAGGAAGAAACTAAAGATAGAATGTTAGAAGGTATTAAAGCTTGAAAGAAAGAAAGAAAGAAAGAAACTAAAGATAGAATGTTAGAAGGTATTAAAACTAGAATGAAAGATATCAGGAAAGAAGGAAAGAAACTAAAGATAGAATGTTAGAAGGTATTAAAGCTAGATTGAAAGATATAAAGAAAGAAAGAAAGGAAGGAAGAAAGAAAGAAAGGAAGGAAGAAAGAAAGAAACTAAAGATAGAATGTTACAAGGTATTGAAACTAGAAGGAAATATATCAAGAAAGAAAGAAAGTAAGAAACTAAAGATACAATTTTAGAAGGTATTAAAGCTAAAATGAAAGATGTAAAGAAAGAAAGAAAGAAACTAAAGATAGAATGTTAGAAGGTATTAAAGCCAGAATGAAAGATATAAAGAAAGAAAGAAAGAAACTAAAGATAGAATGTTAGAAGTTATTAAAGCTAGAATGAAAGATATCAAGAAAGAAAGAAAGAAACTAAAGATAGAATGTTAGAAGTTATTAAAGCTAGAATGAAATATATAAAGAAAGAAAGAAAGAAAGAAACTAAAGAAAGAATGTTAGAAGGTATTAAAGCTAGAATGAAAGATATCAAGAAAGAAAAAAAGAAAGAAACTAAAGATAAAATGTTAGAAGGTATTAAAGCTAGAATGAAAGATATAAAGAAAGAAAAAAAGAAAGAAACTAAAGGTAAAATGTTAGAAGGTATTAAAGCTAGAATGAAAGATATCAAGAAAGAAAGAAAGAAAGAAACTAAAGATAGAATGTTAGAAGGTATTAAAGCCAGAATGAAAGATATAAAGAAAGAAAGAAAGAAACTAAAGATAGAATGTTAGAAGTTATTAAAGCTAGAATGAAAGATATCAAGAAAGAAAGAAACTAAAGATAGAATGTTAGAAGGTATTAAAACTAGAATGAAAGATATCAAGAAAAAGAAAGGAAGAAACTAAAGATAGAATGTTAGAAGGTATTAAAGTTTGAATGAAAGAAAGAAAGAAAGAAACTAAAGATAGAATGTTACAAGGAATTAAAGCTAGAATGAAAGATATCAAAAAAGAAAGAAAGAAGGAAACTAAAGATAGAATGTTAGAAGGTATTAAAACTAGAATGAAAGATATCAAGAAAAAGAAAGGAAGAAACTAAAGATAGAATGTTAGAAGGTATTAAAGCTTGGATGAAAGAAAGAAAGAAAGAAACTAAAGATAGAATGTTAGAAGTTATTAAAACTAGAATGAAAGATATCAGGAAAGAAAGAAAGAAACTAAAAATAGAATGTTAGAAGGTATTAAAGCTAGAATGAAAGATATAAAGAAAGAAAGAAAGGAAGGAAGAAAGGAAGAAAGAAAGAAACTAAAGATAGAATGTTACAAGGTAATGAAACTAGAAGGAAATATATCAAGAAAGAAAGAAAGAAAGAAACTAAAGATAGAATTATAGAAGGTATTAAAGCTAAAATGAAAGATGTAAAGAAAGAAAGAAAGAAACTAAAGATAGAATGTTAGAAGGTATTAAAGCCAGAATGAAAGATATAAAGAAAGAAAGAAAGAAACTAAAGATAGAATGTTAGAAGTTATTAAAGCTAGAATGAAAGATATCAAGAAAGAAAGAAAGAAACTAAAGATAGAATGTTAGAAGTTATTAAAGCTAGAATGAAATATATAAAGAAAGAAAGAAAGAAAGAAACTAAAGAAAGAATGTTAGAAGGTATTAAAATTAGAATGAAAGATATCAAGAAAGAAAGAAAGAAACTAAAGATAGAATGTTAGAAGGTATTAAAGCTAGAATGAAAGATATAAAAAAGAAAGAAAGAAAGAAAGAAAGAAAGAAACTAAAGATAAAATGTTAGAAGGTATTAAAGCTAGAATGAAAGATATCAAGAAAGAAGAAAGAAACTAAAGAAAGAATGTTAGAAGGTATTAAAATTAGAATGAAAGATATCAAGAAAGAAAGAAAGAAAAAACGAAAGATAGAATGATAGAAGGTATTAAAGCTAGAATGACATATATAAAGAAAGAAAGAAAGAAAGAAACTAAAGATAAAATGTCAGAAGGTATTAAAGCTAGAATGAAAGATATCAAGAAAGAAAGAAAGAACGAAACTAAAGATAGAATGTTAGAAGGTATTAAAGCTAGAATGAAAGATATCAAGAAAGAAAGAAAGAAAGAAAGAAATTAAAGATAGAATGTTAGAAGGTATTGAAACTAGAAGGAAAGATATCAAGAAAGAAAGAAGGAAACTAAAGATAGAATATTAGAAGGTATTAAAGCTAGAATGAAAGATATAAAGAAAGAAAGAAAGAAAGAAACTAAAGAAAGAATGTTAGAAGGTATTAAAATTAGAATGAAAGATATCAAGAAAGAAAGAATGAAAGAAACTAGATAAAATGTTAGAAGGTATTAAAGCTAGAATGAAAGATATAAAGAAAGAAAGAAGGAAACTAAAGATAGAATGTTAGAAGGTATTAAAGCTAGATTGAAAGTTATAAAGAAAGAAAGAAAGAAACTAAAGATAGAATGTTAGAAGGTATTAAAGCTAGAATGAAAGATATCAAGGAAGAAAGAAAGGAAGAAATTAAAGAGAATGTTAGAAGATATTGAAAATAGAAGGAAAGATATCAAGAAAGAAAGAAAGAAAGAAAGAAACTAAAGATAGAATTTTAAAAGGTATTAAAGCTAGAATGAAAGATATAAAGAAAGAAAAAAAGAAAGAAACTAAAGATAAAATGTTAGAAGGTATTAAAGCTAGAATGAAAGATATAAAGAAAGAAAAAAAGAAAGAAACTAAAGGTAAAATGTTAGAAGGTATTAAAGCTAGAATGAAAGATATCAAGAAAGAAAGAAAGAAACTAAACAAAGAATGTTAGAAGGTATTAAAATTAGAATGAAAGATATCAAGAAAGAAAGAAAGAAAGAAACTAAAGAAAGAATGTTAGAAGGTATTAAAATTAGAATGAAAGATATCAAGAAAGAAAGAAAGAAACTAAAGAGAGAATGTTAGAAGGTATTAAAGCTAGAATGAAAGATATAAAGAAAGAAAGAAAGAAAGAAAGAAACTAAAGATAAAATGTTAGAAGGTACTAAAGCTAGAATGAAAGATATCAAGAAAGAAGAAAGAAACTAAAGAAAGAATGTTAGAAGGTATTAAAATTAGAATGAAAGATATCAAGAAAGAAAGAAAGAAAAAACGAAAGATAGAATGTTAGAAGGTATTAAAGCTAGAATGACATATATAAAGAAAGAAAGAAAGAAAGAAACTAAAGATAAAATGTTAGAAGGTATTAAAGCTAGAATGAAAGATATCAAGAAAGAAAGAAAGAAAGAAACTAAAGATAGAATGTTAGAAGGTATTAAAGCTAGAATGAAAGATATAAAGAAAGAAAGAAAGAAAGAAATTAAAGATAGAATGTTAGAAGGTATTGAAACTAGAAGGAAAGATATCAAGAAAGAAAGAAGGAAACTAAAGATAGAATATTAGAAGGTATTAAAGCTAGAATGAAAGATATAAAGAAAGAAAGAAAGAAAGAAACTAAGGAAAGAATGTTAGAAGGTATTAAAATTAGAATGAAAGATATCAAGAAAGAAAGAAAGAAAGAAACTAAAGATAGAATGTTAGAAAGTATTAAAGCTAGATTGAAAGATATCAAGAAAGAAAGAAAGAAAGAAACTAAAGATAGAATGTTAGAAGGTATTAAAGCTAGAATGAAAGATATCAAGAAAGAAAGAAAGAAAGAAACTAAAGAAAGAATGTTAGAAGGTATTAAAATTAGAATGAAAGATATCAAGAAAGAAATAAAGAAAGAAAATAAAGATAGAATGTTAGAAGGTATTAAAGCTAGAATGAAAGATATAAAGAAAGAAAGAAAGAAACTAAAGATAGAATGTTAAAAGGTATTAAAGCTAGATTGAAAGATATAAAGAAAGAAAGAAAGAAACTAAAGATAGAATGTTAGAAGGTATTAAAGCTAGAATGAAAGATATCAAGAAAGAAAGAAAGAAGGAAACTAAGGAAAGAATGTTAGAAGCTATTAAAATTAGAATGAAAGATATCAAGAAAGAAAGAAAGAAAGAAACTAAAGATAGAATGTTAGAAGGTATTAAAACTAGAATGAAAGATATAAAGAAAGAAAGAAAGAAACTAAAGATAGAATGTTAGAAGGTATTAAAGGTAGATTGAAAGATATAAAGAAAGAAAGAAAGAAACTAAAGAAAGAATGTTAGAAGGTATTAAAATTAGAATGAAAGATATCAAGAAAGAAAGAAAAAAAGAAACTAAAGATAGAATGTTAGAAGGTATTAAAGCTAGAATGAAAGGTATAAAGAAAGAAAGAAAAACTAAAGATAGAATGTTAGAAGGTATTAAAGCTAGAATGAAAGATATCAAAAAAGAAAGAAAGAAACTAAAGATAGAATGTTAGAAGGTATTAAAGCCAGAATGAAAGATATAAAGAAAGAAAGAAAGAAACTAAAGATAGAATGTTAGAAGTTATTAAAGCTAGAATGAAAGATATCAAGAAAGAAAGAAAGAAAGAAACTAAAGAAAGAATGTTAGAAGGTATTAAAGCTAGAATGAAAGATATCAAGAAAGAAAGAAAGAAAGAAACTAAAGATAGAATGTTAGAAGGTATTAAAGCTAGAATGAAAGATATAAAGAAAGAAAGAAAGAAAGAAAGAAATTAAAGATAGAATGTTAGAAGGTATTGAAACTAGAAGGAAAGATATCAAGAAAGAAAGAAGGAAACTAAAGATAGAATATTAGAAGGTATTAAAGCTAGAATGAAAGATATAAAGAAAGAAAGAAAGAAAGAAAGAAACTAAGGAAAGAATGTTAGAAGGTATTAAAATTAGAATGAAAGATATCAAGAAAGAAAGAAAGAAAGAAACTAAAGATAAAATGTTAGAAGGTATTAAAGCTAGATTGAAAGATATAAAGAAAGAAAGAAAGAAAGAAAGAAACTAAAGATAGAATGTTAGAAGGTATTAAAGCTAGAATGAAAGATATCAAGAAAGAAAGAAAGAAAGAAAGAAATTAAAGATAGAATGTTAGAAGGTAGTGAAACTAGAAGGAAAGATATCAAGAAAGAAAGAAGGAAACTAAAGATAGAATATTAGAAGGTATTAAAGCTAGAATGAAAGATATAAAGAAAGAAAGAAAGAAAGAAAGAAACTAAGGAAAGAATGTTAGAAGGTATTAAAATTAGAATGAAAGATATCAAGAAAGAAAGAAAGAAAGAAACTAAAGATAAAATGTTAGAAGGTATTAAAGCTAGATTGAAAGATATAAAGAAAGAAAGAAAGAAAGAAAGAAACTAAAGATAGAATGTTAGAAGGTATTAAAGCTAGAATGAAAGATATCAAGAAAGAAAGAAAGAAAGAAACTAAAGAAAGAATGTTAGAAGGTATTAAAATTAGAATGAAAGATATCAAGAAAGAAAGAAAGAAAGAAACTAAAGATAGAATGTTAGAAGGTATTAAAGCTAGAATGAAAGATATAAAGAAAGAAAGAAAGAAACTAAAGATAGAATGCTAGAAGGTATTAAAGCTAGATTGAAAGATATAAAGAAAGAAAGAAAGAAACTAAAGATAGAATGTTAGACGGTATTAAAGCTAGAATGAAAGATATCAAGAAAGAAAGAAAGAAAGAAACTAAAGAAAGAATGTTAGAAGCTATTAAAATTAGAATGAAAGATATCAAGAAAGAAAGAAAGAAAGAAACTAAAGATAGAATGCTAGAAGGTATTAAAACTAGAATGAAAGATATAAAGAAAGAAAGAAAGAAACTAAAGATAGAATGTTAGAAGGTATTAAAGCTAGAATGAAAGGTATAAAGAAAGAAAGAAACTAAAGATAGAATGTTAGAAGGTATTAAAGCCAGAATGAAAGATATAAAGAAAGAAAGAAAGAAACTAAAGATAGAATGTTAGAAGTTATTAAAGCTAGAATGAAAGATATCAAGAAAGAAAGAAAGAAAGAAACTAAAGAAAGAATGTTAGAAGGTATTAAAATTAGAATAAAAGATATCAAGAAAGAAAGAAAGAAATAAACTAAAGAAAGAATGTTAGAAGGTATTAAAATTAGAATGAAAGATATCAAGAAAGAAAGAAAGAAACTAAAGAGAGAATGTTAGAAGGTATTAAAGCTAGAATGAAAGATATAAAGAAAGAAAGAAAGAAAGAAACTAAAGATAAAATGTTAGAAGGTACTAAAGCTAGAATGAAAGATATCAAGAAAGAAGAAAGAAACTAAAGAAAGAATGTTAGAAGGTATTAAAATTAGAATGAAATATATCAAGAAAGAAAGAAAGAAAAAACGAAAGATAGAATGTTAGAAGGTATTAAAGCTAGAATGACATATATAAAGAAAGAAAGAAAGAAAGAAACAAAAGATAAAATGTTAGAAGGTATTAAAGCTAGAATGAAAGATATCAAGAAAGAAAGAAAGAAACTAAAGATAGAATGTTAGAAGGTATTAAAGCTAGAATGAAAGATATAAAGAAAGAAAGAAAGAAAGAAAGAAATTAAAGATAGAATGTTAGAAGGTATTGAAACTAGAAGGAAAGATATCAAGAAAGAAAGAAGGAAACTAAAGATAGAATATTAGAAGGTATTAAAGCTAGAATGAAAGATATAAAGAAAGAAAGAAAGAAAGAAACTAAGGAAAGAATGTTAGAAGGTATTAAAATTAGAATGAAAGATATCAAGAAAGAAAGAAAGAAAGAAACTAAAGATAGAATGTTAGAAGGTATTAAAGCTAGATTGAAAGATATAAAGAAAGAAAGAAAGAAAGAAACTAAAGATAGAATGTTAGAAGGTATTAAAGCTAGAATGAAAGATATCAAGAAAGAAAGAAAGAAAGAAACTAAAGAAAGAATGTTAGAAGGTATTAAAATTAGAATGAAAGATATCAAGAAAGAAAGAAAGAAAGAAACTAAAGATAGAATGTTAGAAGGTATTAAAGCTAGAATGAAAGATATAAAGAAAGAAAGAAAGAAACTAAAGATAGAATGTTAGAAGGTATTAAAGCTAGATTGAAAGATATAAAGAAAGAAAGAAAGAAACTAAAGATAGAATGTTAGAAGGTATTAAAGCTAGAATGAAAGATATCAAGAAAGAAAGAAAGAAAGAAACTAAAGAAAGAATGTTAGAAGCTATTAAAATTAGAATGAAAGATATCAAGAAAGAAAGAAAGAAAGAAACTAAAGATAGAATGTTAGAAGGTATTAAAACTAGAATGAAAGATATAAAGAAAGAAAGAAAGAAACTAAAGATAGAATGTTAGAAGGTATTAAAGCTAGAATGAAAGGTATAAAGAAAGAAAGAAAAACTAAAGATAGAATGTTAGAAGGTATTAAAGCTAGAATGAAAGATATCAAAAAAGAAAGAAAGAAACTAAAGATAGAATGTTAGAAGGTATTAAAGCTAGAATGAAAGATATCAAGAAAGAAAGAAAGAAAGAAATTAAAGAGAATGTTAGAAGGTATTGAAACTAGAAGGAAAGATATCAAGAAAGAAAGAAACTAAAGATAGAATGTTAGAAGGTATTAAAACAAGAATGAAAGACATCAAGAAAGAAAGAAAGAAAGAAACTAAAGATAGAATGTTAGAAGGTATTAAGGATAGAAGGAAAGATATCAATAAAGAAAGAAAGAAACTATAGTTAGAATGTTAGAAGGTATTAAAACTAGAATGAAAGATATCAAGAAAGAAAGAAAGAAATTAAAGATAGAATGTTAGTAAGTATTAAAGCTAGTAGGAAAGATATAAAGAAAGAAAGAAAGAAATAAACTAAAGATAGAATGTTAGAAGGTATTAAAGCTAGAATGAAAGAAATAAATAAAGAAAGAAAGAAACTAAAGATAAAATGTTAGAAGGTATTAAAGCTAGAATGAAAGCTATCAAGAAAGAAAGAAAGAAAGAAACTAAAGATAGAATGTTAGAAGGTATTAAAGCTAGAATGAAAGATATCAAGAAAGAAAGAAACTAAAGATAGAATGTTAGAAGGTATTAAAACTAGAATGAAAGATATCAAGAAAAAGAAAGGAAGAAACTATAGATAGAATGTTAGAAGGTATTAAAGCTTGAATGAAAGAAAGAAAGAAAGAAACTAAAAATAGAATGTTAGAAGGTATTAAAACTAGAATGAAAGATATCAGGAAAGAAAGAAAGAAACTAAAGATAGATTGTTAGAATGTATTAAAGCTAGATTGAAAGATATAAAGAAAGAAAGAAAGTAAGGAAGAAAGAAAGAAAGGAAGAAAGAAAGAAAGAAACTAAAGATAAAATGTTACAAGGTATTGAAACTAGAAGGAAATATATCAAGAAAGAAAGAAAGAAAGAAACTAAAGATACAATTTTAGAAGGTATTAAAGCTAAAATGAAAGATGTAAAGAAAGAAAGAAAGAAACTAAAGATAGAATGTTAGAAGGTATTAAAGCCAGAATGAAAGATATAAAGAAAGAAAGAAAGAAACTAAAGATAGAATGTTAGAAGTTATTAAAGCTAGAATGAAAGATATCAAGAAAGAAAGAAAGAAACTAAAGATAGAATGTTAGAAGTTATTAAAGCTAGAATGAAATATATAAAGAAAGAAAGAAAGAAAGAAACTAAAGAAAGAATGTTAGAAGGTATTAAAGCTAGAATGAAAGATATAAAGAAAGAAAAAAAGAAAGAAACTAAAGATAAAATGTTAGAAGGTATTAAATCTAGAATGAAAGATATAAAGAAAGAAAAAAAGAAAGAAACTAAAGGTAAAATGTTAGAAGGTATTAAAGCTAGAATGAAAGATATCAAGAAAGAAAGAAAGAAACTAAAGATAGAATGTTAGAAGGTATTAAAGCCAGAATGAATGATATAAAGAAAGAAAGAAAGAAACTAAAGATAGAATGTTAGAAGTTATTAAAGCTAGAATGAAAGATATCAAGAAAGAAAGAAACTAAAGATAGAATGTTAGAAGGTATTAAAACTAGAATGAAAGATATCAAGAAAAAGAAAGGAAGAAACTAAAGATAGAATGTTAGAAGGTATTAAAGCTTGAATGAAAGAAAGAAAGAAAGAAACTAAAGATAGAATGTTAGAAGGAATTAAAGCTAGAATGAAAGATATCAAAAAAGAAAGAAAGAAGGAAACTAAAGATAGAATGTTAGAAGGTATTAAAACTAGAATGAAAGATATCAAGAAAAAGAAAGGAAGAAACTAAAGATAGAATGTTAGAAGGTATTAAAGCTTGGATGAAAGAAAGAAAGAAAGAAACTAAAGATAGAATGTTAGAAGGTATTAAAACTAGAATGAAAGATATCAGGAAAGAAAGAAAGAAACTAAAAATAGAATGTTAGAAGGTATTAAAGCTAGAATGAAAGATATAAAGAAAGAAAGAAAGGAAGGAAGAAAGGAAGAAAGAAAGAAAGAAACTAAAGATAGAATGTTACAAGGTAATGAAACTAGAAGGAAATATATCAAGAAAGAAAGAAAGAAAGAAACTAAAGATAGAATTATAGAAGGTATTAAAGCTAAAATGAAAGATATAAAGAAAGAAAGAAACTAAAGATAGAATGTTAGAAGGTATTAAAGCCAGAATGAAAGATATAAAGAAAGAAAGAAAGAAACTAAAGATAGAATGTTAGAAGTTATTAAAGCTAGAATGAAAGATATCAAGAAAGAAAGAAAGAAACTAAAGATAGAATGTTAGAAGTTATTAAAGCTAGAATGAAATATATAAAGAAAGAAAGAAAGAAAGAAACTAAAGAAAGAATGTTAGAAGGTATTAAAATTAGAATGAAAGATATGAAGAAAGAAAGAAAGAAACTAAAGATAGAATGTTAGAAGGTATTAAAGCTAGAATGAAAGATATAAAAAAGAAAGAAAGAAAGAAAGAAAGAAACTAAAGATAAAATGTTAGAAGGTATTAAAGCTAGAATGAAAGATATCAAGAAAGAAGAAAGAAACTAAAGAAAGAATGTTAGAAGGTATTAAAATTAGAATGAAAGATATCAAGAAAGAAAGAAAGAAAAAACGAAAGATAGAATGTTAGAAGGTTTTAAAGCTAGAATGAAAGATATAAAGAAAGAAAGAAAGAAAGGAAGGAAGAAAGGAAGAAAGAAAGAAAGAAACTAAAGATAGAATGTTACAAGGTAATGAAACTAGAAGGAAATATATCAAGAAAGAAAGAAAGAAAGAAACTAAAGATAGAATTATAGAAGGTATTAAAACTAAAATGAAAGATGTAAAGAAAGAAAGAAAGAAACTAAAGATAGAATGTTAGAAGGTATTAAAGCCAGAATGAAAGATATAAAGAAAGAAAGAAAGAAACTAAAGATAGAATGTTAGAAGTTATTAAAGCTAGAATGAAAGATATCAAGAAAGAAAGAAAGAAACTAAAGATAGAATGTTAGAAGTTATTAAAGCTAGAATGAAATATATAAAGAAAGAAAGAAAGAAAGAAACTAAAGAAAGAATGTTAGAAGGTATTAAAATTAGAATGAAAGATATCAAGAAAGAAAGAAAGAAACTAAAGATAGAATGTTAGAAGGTATTAAAGCTAGAATGAAAGATATAAAAAAGAAAGAAAGAAAGAAAGAAAGAAAGAAACTAAAGATAAAATGTTAGAAGGTATTAAAGCTAGAATGAAAGATATCAAGAAAGAAGAAAGAAACTAAAGAAAGAATGTTAGAAGGTATTAAAATTAGAATGAAAGATATCAAGAAAGAAAGAAAGAAAAAACGAAAGATAGAATGTTAGAAGGTATTAAAGCTAGAATGACATATATAAAGAAAGAAAGAAAGAAAGAAACTAAAGATAAAATGTCAGAAGGTATTAAAGCTAGAATGAAAGATATCAAGAAAGAAAGAAAGAACGAAACTAAAGATAGAATGTTAGAAGGTATTAAAACTACAATGAAAGATATCAAGAAAAAGAAAGGAAGAAACTAAAGATAGAGTGTTAGAAGGTATTAAAGCTTGAATGAAAGATATAAAGAAAGAAAGAAAGAAACTAAAGATAGAATGTAAAAAGGTATTAAAACTAGAATGAAAGATATCAAGAAAGAAAGAAAGAAAGAAACTAAAGAAAGAATGTTAGAAGGTATTAAAGCTAGAATGAAAGATATCAAGAAAGAAAGAAAGAAAGAAAGAAATTAAAGATAGAATGTTAGAAGGTATTGAAACTGGAAGGAAAGATATCAAGAAAGAAAGAAGGAAACTAAAGATAGAATATTAGAAGGTATTAAAGCTAGAATGAAAGATATAAAGAAAGAAAGAAAGAAAGAAACTAAAGAAAGAATGTTAGAAGGTATTAAAATTAGAATGAAAGATATCAAGAAAGAAAGAATGAAACTAGATAAAATGTTAGAAGGTATTAAAGCTAGAATGAAAGATATAAAGAAAGAAAGAAAGAAACTAAAGATAGAATGTTAGAAGGTATTAAAGCTAGATTGAAAGTTATAAAGAAAGAAAGAAAGAAACTAAAGATAGAATGTTAGAAGGTATTAAAGCTAGAATGAAAGATATCAAGGAAGAAAGAAAGGAAGACATTAAAGAGAATGTTAGAAGATATTGAAAATAGAAGGAAAGATATCAAGAAAGAAAGAAAGAAAGAAAGAAACTAAAGATAGAATTTTAAAAGGTATTAAAGCTAGAATGAAAGATATAAAGAAAGAAAAAAAGAAAGAAACTAAAGATAAAATGTTAGAAGGTATTAAAGCTAGAATGAAAGATATAAAGAAAGAAAAAAAGAAAGAAACTAAAGGTAAAATGTTAGAAGGTATTAAAGCTAGAATGAAAGATATCAAGAAAGAAAGAAAGAAACTAAAGAAAGAATGTTAGAAGGTATTAAAATTAGAATGAAAGATATCAAGAAAGGAAGAAAGAAAGAAACTAAAGAAAGAATGTTAGAAGGTATTAAAATTAGAATGAAAGATATCAAGAAAGAAAGAAAGAAACTAAAGAGAGAATGTTAGAAGGTATTAAAGCTAGAATGAAAGATATAAAGAAAGAAAGAAAGAAAGAAAGAAACTAAAGATAAAATGTTAGAAGGTACTAAAGCTAGAATGAAAGATATCAAGAAAGAAGAAAGAAACTAAAGAAAGAATGTTAGAAGGTATTAAAATTAGAATGAAAGATATCAAGAAAGAAAGAAAGAAAAAACGAAAGATAGAATGTTAGAAGGTATTAAAGCTAGAATGACATATATAAAGAAAGAAAGAAAGAAAGAAACTAAAGATAAAATGTTAGAAGGTATTAAAGCTAGAATGAAAGATATCAAGAAAGAAAGAAAGAAAGAAAGAAATTAAAGATAGAATGTTAGAAGGTATTGAAACTAGAAGGAAAGATATCAAGAAAGAAAGAAGGAAACTAAAGATAGAATATTAGAAGGTATTAAAGCTAGAATGAAAGATATAAAGAAAGAAAGAAAGAAAGAAACTAAGGAAAGAATGTTAGAAGGTATTAAAATTAGAATGAAAGATATCAAGAAAGAAAGAAAGAAAGAAACTAAAGATAGAATGTTAGAAAGTATTAAAGCTAGATTGAAAGATATAAAGAAAGAAAGAAAGAAAGAAACTAAAGATAGAATGTTAGAAGGTATTAAAGCTAGAATGAAAGATATCAAGAAAGAAAGAAAGAAAGAAACTAAAGAAAGAATGTTAGAAGGTATTAAAATTTGAATGAAAGATATCAAGAAAGAAATAAAGAAAGAAAATAAAGATAGAATGTTAGAAGGTATTAAAGCTAGAATGAAAGATATAAAGAAAGAAAGAAAGAAACTAAAGATAGAATGTTAAAAGGTATTAAAGCTAGATTGAAAGATATAAAGAAAGAAAGAAAGAAACTAAAGATAGAATGTTAGAAGGTATTAAAGCTAGAATGAAAGATATCAAGAAAGAAAGAAAGAAAGAAACTAAGGAAAGAATGTTAGAAGCTATTAAAATTAGAATGAAAGATATCAAGAAAGAAAGAAAGAAAGAAACTAAAGATAGAATGTTAGAAGGTATTAAAACTAGAATGAAAGATATAAAGAAAGAAAGAAAGAAACTAAAGATAGAATGTTAGAAGGTATTAAAGGTAGATTGAAAGATATAAAGAAAGAAAGAAAGAAACTAAAGAAAGAATGTTAGAAGGTATTAAAATTAGAATGAAAGATATCAAGAAAGAAAGAAAAAAAGAAACTAAAGATAGAATGTTAGAAGGTATTAAAGCTAGAATGAAAGGTATAAAGAAAGAAAGAAAAACTAAAGATAGAATGTTAGAAGGTATTAAAGCTAGAATGAAAGATATCAAAAAAGAAAGAAAGAAACTAAAGATAGAATGTTAGAAGGTATTAAAGCCAGAATGAAAGATATAAAGAAAGAAAGAAAGAAACTAAAGATAGAATGTTAGAAGTTATTAAAGCTAGAATGAAAGATATCAAGAAAGAAAGAAAGAAAGAAACTAAAGAAAGAATGTTAGAAGGTATTAAAATTAGAATGAAAGATATCAAGAAAGAAAGAAAGAAAGAAACTAAAGAAAGAATGTTAGAAGGTATTAAAATTAGAATGAAAGATATCAAGAAAGAAAGAAAGAAACTAAAGAGAGAATGTTAGAAGGTATTAAAGCTAGAATGAAAGATATAAAGAAAGAAAGAAAGAAAGAAACTAAAGATAAAATGTTAGAAGGTACTAAAGCTAGAATGAAAGATATCAAGAAAGAAGAAGGAAACTAAAGAAAGAATGTTAGAAGGTATTAAAATTAGAATGAAATATATCAAGAAAGAAAGAAAGAAAAAACGAAAGATAGAATGTTAGAAGGTATTAAAGCTAGAATGACATATATAAAGAAAGAAAGAAAGAAAGAAACTAAAGATAAAATGTTAGAAGGTATTAAAGCTAGAATGAAAGATATCAAGAAAGAAAGAAAGAAAGAAACTAAAGATAGAATGTTAGAAGGTATTAAAGCTAGAATGAAAGATATAAAGAAAGAAAGAAAGAAAGAAAGAAATTAAAGATAGAATGTTAGAAGGTATTGAAACTAGAAGGAAAGATATCAAGAAAGAAAGAAGGAAACTAAAGATAGAATATTAGAAGGTATTAAAGCTAGAATGAAAGATATAAAGAAAGAAAGAAAGAAAGAAAGAAACTAAGGAAAGAATGTTAGAAGGTATTAAAATTAGAATGAAAGATATCAAGAAAGAAAGAAAGAAAGAAACTAAAGATAGAATGTTAGAAGGTATTAAAGCTAGATTGAAAGATATAAAGAAAGAAAGAAAGAAAGAAAGAAACTAAAGATAGAATGTTAGAAGGTATTAAAGCTAGAATGAAAGATATCAAGAAAGAAAGAAAGAAAGAAACTAAAGAAAGAATGTTAGAAGGTATTAAAATTAGAATGAAAGATATCAAGAAAGAAAGAAAGAAAGAAACTAAAGATAGAATGTTAGAAGGTATTAAAGCTAGAATGAAAGATATAAAGAAAGAAAGAAAGAAACTAAAGATAGAATGCTAGAAGGTATTAAAGCTAGATTGAAAGATATAAAGAAAGAAAGAAAGAAACTAAAGATAGAATGTTAGAAGGTATTAAAGCTAGAATGAAAGATATCAAGAAAGAAAGAAAGAAAGAAACTAAAGAAAGAATGTTAGAAGCTATTAAAATTAGAATGAAAGATATCAAGAAAGAAAGAAAGAAAGAAACTAAAGATAGAATGTTAGAAGGTATTAAAACTAGAATGAAAGATATAAAGAAAGAAAGAAAGAAACTAAAGATAGAATGTTAGAAGGTATTAAAGCTAGAATGAAAGGTATAAAGAAAGAAAGAAACTAAAGATAGAATGTTAGAAGGTATTAAAGCCAGAATGAAAGATATAAAGAAAGAAAGAAAGAAACTAAAGATAGAATGTTAGAAGTTATTAAAGCTAGAATGAAAGATATCAAGAAAGAAAGAAAGAAAGAAACTAAAGAAAGAATGTTAGAAGGTATTAAAATTAGAATAAAAGATATCAAGAAAGAAAGAAAGAAATAAACTAAAGAAAGAATGTTAGAAGGTATTAAAATTAGAATGAAAGATATCAAGAAAGAAAGAAAGAAACTAAAGAGAGAATGTTAGAAGGTATTAAAGCTAGAATGAAAGATATAAAGAAAGAAAGAAAGAAAGAAACTAAAGGTAAAATGTTAGAAGGTATTAAAGCTAGAATGAAAGATATCAAGAAAGAAAGAAAGAAACTAAAGAAAGAATGTTAGAAGGTATTAAAATTAGAATGAAAGATATCAAGAAAGAAAGAAAGAAAGAAACTAAAGAAAGAATGTTAGAAGGTATTAAAATTAGAATGAAAGATATCAAGAAAGAAAGAAAGAAACTAAAGAGAGAATGTTAGAAGGTATTAAAGCTAGAATGAAAGATATAAAGAAAGAAAGAAAGAAAGAAAGAAACTAAAGATAAAATGTTAGAAGGTACTAAAGCTAGAATGAAAGATATCAAGAAAGAAGAAAGAAACTAAAGAAAGAATGTTAGAAGGTATTAAAATTAGAATGAAAGATATCAAGAAAGAAAGAAAGAAAAAACGAAAGATAGAATGTTAGAAGGTATTAAAGCTAGAATGACATATATAAAGAAAGAAAGAAAGAAAGAAACTAAAGATAAAATGTCAGAAGGTATTAAAGCTAGAATGAAAGATATCAAGAAAGAAAGAAAGAACGAAACTAAAGATAGAATGTTAGAAGGTATTAAAACTACAATGAAAGATATCAAGAAAAAGAAAGGAAGAAACTAAAGATAGAGTGTTAGAAGGTATTAAAGCTTGAATGAAAGATATAAAGAAAGAAAGAAAGAAACTAAAGATAGAATGTAAAAAGGTATTAAAACTAGAATGAAAGATATCAAGAAAGAAAGAAAGAAAGAAACTAAAGAAAGAATGTTAGAAGGTATTAAAGCTAGAATGAAAGATATCAAGAAAGAAAGAAAGAAAGAAAGAAATTAAAGATAGAATGTTAGAAGGTATTGAAACTGGAAGGAAAGATATCAAGAAAGAAAGAAGGAAACTAAAGATAGAATATTAGAAGGTATTAAAGCTAGAATGAAAGATATAAAGAAAGAAAGAAAGAAAGAAACTAAAGAAAGAATGTTAGAAGGTATTAAAATTAGAATGAAAGATATCAAGAAAGAAAGAATGAAACTAGATAAAATGTTAGAAGGTATTAAAGCTAGAATGAAAGATATAAAGAAAGAAAGAAAGAAACTAAAGATAGAATGTTAGAAGGTATTAAAGCTAGATTGAAAGTTATAAAGAAAGAAAGAAAGAAACTAAAGATAGAATGTTAGAAGGTATTAAAGCTAGAATGAAAGATATCAAGGAAGAAAGAAAGGAAGACATTAAAGAGAATGTTAGAAGATATTGAAAATAGAAGGAAAGATATCAAGAAAGAAAGAAAGAAAGAAAGAAACTAAAGATAGAATTTTAAAAGGTATTAAAGCTAGAATGAAAGATATAAAGAAAGAAAAAAAGAAAGAAACTAAAGATAAAATGTTAGAAGGTATTAAAGCTAGAATGAAAGATATAAAGAAAGAAAAAAAGAAAGAAACTAAAGGTAAAATGTTAGAAGGTATTAAAGCTAGAATGAAAGATATCAAGAAAGAAAGAAAGAAACTAAAGAAAGAATGTTAGAAGGTATTAAAATTAGAATGAAAGATATCAAGAAAGAAAGAAAGAAAGAAACTAAAGAAAGAATGTTAGAAGGTATTAAAATTAGAATGAAAGATATCAAGAAAGAAAGAAAGAAACTAAAGAGAGAATGTTAGAAGGTATTAAAGCTAGAATGAAAGATATAAAGAAAGAAAGAAAGAAAGAAAGAAACTAAAGATAAAATGTTAGAAGGTACTAAAGCTAGAATGAAAGATATCAAGAAAGAAGAAAGAAACTAAAGAAAGAATGTTAGAAGGTATTAAAATTAGAATGAAAGATATCAAGAAAGAAAGAAAGAAAAAACGAAAGATAGAATGTTAGAAGGTATTAAAGCTAGAATGACATATATAAAGAAAGAAAGAAAGAAAGAAACTAAAGATAAAATGTTAGAAGGTATTAAAGCTAGAATGAAAGATATCAAGAAAGAAAGAAAGAAAGAAACTAAAGATAGAATGTTAGAAGGTATTAAAGCTAGAATGAAAGATATAAAGAAAGAAAGAAAGAAAGAAAGAAATTAAAGATAGAATGTTAGAAGGTATTGAAACTAGAAGGAAAGATATCAAGAAAGAAAGAAGGAAACTAAAGATAGAATATTAGAAGGTATTAAAGCTAGAATGAAAGATATAAAGAAAGAAAGAAAGAAAGAAACTAAGGAAAGAATGTTAGAAGGTATTAAAATTAGAATGAAAGATATCAAGAAAGAAAGAAAGAAAGAAACTAAAGATAGAATGTTAGAAAGTATTAAAGCTAGATTGAAACATATAAAGAAAGAAAGAAAGAAAGAAACTAAAGATAGAATGTTAGAAGGTATTAAAGCTAGAATGAAAGATATCAAGAAAGAAAGAAAGAAAGAAACTAAAGAAAGAATGTTAGAAGGTATTAAAATTTGAATGAAAGATATCAAGAAAGAAATAAAGAAAGAAAATAAAGATAGAATGTTAGAAGGTATTAAAGCTAGAATGAAAGATATAAAGAAAGAAAGAAAGAAACTAAAGATAGAATGTTAAAAGGTATTAAAGCTAGATTGAAAGATATAAAGAAAGAAAGAAAGAAACTAAAGATAGAATGTTAGAAGGTATTAAAGCTAGAATGAAAGATATCAAGAAAGAAAGAAAGAAAGAAACTAAGGAAAGAATGTTAGAAGCTATTAAAATTAGAATGAAAGATATCAAGAAAGAAAGAAAGAAAGAAACTAAAGATAGAATGTTAGAAGGTATTAAAACTAGAATGAAAGATATAAAGAAAGAAAGAAAGAAACTAAAGATAGAATGTTAGAAGGTATTAAAGGTAGATTGAAAGATATAAAGAAAGAAAGAAAGAAACTAAAGAAAGAATGTTAGAAGGTATTAAAATTAGAATGAAAGATATCAAGAAAGAAAGAAAAAAGAAACTAAAGATAGAATGTTAGAAGGTATTAAAGCTAGAATGAAAGGTATAAAGAAAGAAAGAAAAACTAAAGATAGAATGTTAGAAGGTATTAAAGCTAGAATGAAAGATATCAAAAAAGAAAGAAAGAAACTAAAGATAGAATGTTAGAAGGTATTAAAGCCAGAATGAAAGATATAAAGAAAGAAAGAAAGAAACTAAAGATAGAATGTTAGAAGTTATTAAAGCTAGAATGAAAGATATCAAGAAAGAAAGAAAGAAAGAAACTAAAGAAAGAATGTTAGAAGGTATTAAAATTAGAATGAAAGATATCAAGAAAGAAAGAAAGAAAGAAACTAAAGAAAGAATGTTAGAAGGTATTAAAATTAGAATGAAAGATATCAAGAAAGAAAGAAAGAAACTAAAGAGAGAATGTTAGAAGGTATTAAAGCTAGAATGAAAGATATAAAGAAAGAAAGAAAGAAAGAAACTAAAGATAAAATGTTAGAAGGTACTAAAGCTAGAATGAAAGATATCAAGAAAGAAGAAGGAAACTAAAGAAAGAATGTTAGAAGGTATTAAAATTAGAATGAAATATATCAAGAAAGAAAGAAAGAAAAAACGAAAGATAGAATGTTAGAAGGTATTAAAGCTAGAATGACATATATAAAGAAAGAAAGAAAGAAAGAAACTAAAGATAAAATGTTAGAAGGTATTAAAGCTAGAATGAAAGATATCAAGAAAGAAAGAAAGAAAGAAACTAAAGATAGAATGTTAGAAGGTATTAAAGCTAGAATGAAAGATATAAAGAAAGAAAGAAAGAAAGAAAGAAATTAAAGATAGAATGTTAGAAGGTATTGAAACTAGAAGGAAAGATATCAAGAAAGAAAGAAGGAAACTAAAGATAGAATATTAGAAGGTATTAAAGCTAGAATGCAAGATATAAAGAAAGAAAGAAAGAAAGAAAGAAACTAAGGAAAGAATGTTAGAAGGTATTAAAATTAGAATGAAAGATATCAAGAAAGAAAGAAAGAAAGAAACTAAAGATAGAATGTTAGAAGGTATTAAAGCTAGATTGAAAGATATAAAGAAAGAAAGAAAGAAAGAAAGAAACTAAAGATAGAATGTTAGAAGGTATTAAAGCTAGAATGAAAGATATCAAGAAAGAAAGAAAGAAAGAAACTAAAGAAAGAATGTTAGAAGGTATTAAAATTAGAATGAAAGATATCAAGAAAGAAAGAAAGAAAGAAACTAAAGATAGAATGTTAGAAGGTATTAAAGCTAGAATGAAAGATATAAAGAAAGAAAGAAAGAAAGAAACTAAAGATAGAATGCTAGAAGGTATTAAAGCTAGATTGAAAGATATAAAGAAAGAAAGAAAGAAACTAAAGATAGAATGTTAGAAGGTATTAAAGCTAGAATGAAAGATATCAAGAAAGAAAGAAAGAAAGAAACTAAAGAAAGAATGTTAGAAGCTATTAAAATTAGAATGAAAGATATCAAGAAAGAAAGAAAGAAAGAAACTAAAGATAGAATGTTAGAAGGTATTAAAACTAGAATGAAAGATATAAAGAAAGAAAGAAAGAAACTAAAGATAGAATGTTAGAAGGTATTAAAGCTAGAATGAAAGGTATAAAGAAAGAAAGAAACTAAAGATAGAATGTTAGAAGGTATTAAAGCCAGAATGAAAGATATAAAGAAAGAAAGAAAGAAACTAAAGATAGAATGTTAGAAGTTATTAAAGCTAGAATGAAAGATATCAAGAAAGAAAGAAAGAAAGAAACTAAAGAAAGAATGTTAGAAGGTATTAAAATTAGAATAAAAGATATCAAGAAAGAAAGAAAGAAATAAACTAAAGAAAGAATGTTAGAAGGTATTAAAATTAGAATGAAAGATATCAAGAAAGAAAGAAAGAAACTAAAGAGAGAATGTTAGAAGGTATTAAAGCTAGAATGAAAGATATAAAGAAAGAAAGAAAGAAAGAAACTAAAGGTAAAATGTTAGAAGGTATTAAAGCTAGAATGAAAGATATCAAGAAAGAAAGAAAGAAACTAAAGAAAGAATGTTAGAAGGTATTAAAATTAGAATGAAAGATATCAAGAAAGAAAGAAAGAAAGAAACTAAAGAAAGAATGTTAGAAGGTATTAAAATTAGAATGAAAGATATCAAGAAAGAAAGAAAGAAACTAAAGAGAGAATGTTAGAAGGTATTAAAGCTAGAATGAAAGATATAAAGAAAGAAAGAAAGAAAGAAAGAAACTAAAGATAAAATGTTAGAAGGTACTAAAGCTAGAATGAAAGATATCAAGAAAGAAGAAAGAAACTAAAGAAAGAATGTTAGAAGGTATTAAAATTAGAATGAAAGATATCAAGAAAGAAAGAAAGAAAAAACGAAAGATAGAATGTTAGAAGGTATTAAAGCTAGAATGACATATATAAAGAAAGAAAGAAAGAAAGAAACTAAAGATAAAATGTTAGAAGGTATTAAAGCTAGAATGAAAGATATCAAGAAAGAAAGAAAGAAAGAAACTAAAGATAGAATGTTAGAAGGTATTAAAGCTAGAATGAAAGATATAAAGAAAGAAAGAAAGAAAGAAAGAAAGAAATTAAAGATAGAATGTTAGAAGGTATTGAAACTAGAAGGAAAGATATCAAGAAAGAAAGAAGGAAACTAAAGATAGAATATTAGAAGGTATTAAAGCTAGAATGAAAGATATAAAGAAAGAAAGAAAGAAAGAAACTAAGGAAAGAATGTTAGAAGGTATTAAAATTAGAATGAAAGATATCAAGAAAGAAAGAAAGAAAGAAACTAAAGATAGAATGTTAGAAAGTATTAAAGCTAGATTGAAAGATATAAAGAAAGAAAGAAAGAAAGAAACTAAAGATAGAATGTTAGAAGGTATTAAAGCTAGAATGAAAGATATCAAGAAAGAAAGAAAGAAAGAAACTAAAGAAAGAATGTTAGAAGGTATTAAAATTTGAATGAAAGATATCAAGAAAGAAATAAAGAAAGAAAATAAAGATAGAATGTTAGAAGGTATTAAAGCTAGAATGAAAGATATAAAGAAAGAAAGAAAGAAACTAAAGATAGAATGTTAAAAGGTATTAAAGCTAGATTGAAAGATATAAAGAAAGAAAGAAAGAAACTAAAGATAGAATGTTAGAAGGTATTAAAGCTAGAATGAAAGATATCAAGAAAGAAAGAAAGAAAGAAACTAAGGAAAGAATGTTAGAAGCTATTAAAATTAGAATGAAAGATATCAAGAAAGAAAGAAAGAAAGAAACTAAAGATAGAATGTTAGAAGGTATTAAAACTAGAATGAAAGATATAAAGAAAGAAAGAAAGAAACTAAAGATAGAATGTTAGAAGGTATTAAAGGTAGATTGAAAGATATAAAGAAAGAAAGAAAGAAACTAAAGAAAGAATGTTAGAAGGTATTAAAATTAGAATGAAAGATATCAAGAAAGAAAGAAAAAAAGAAACTAAAGATAGAATGTTAGAAGGTATTAAAGCTAGAATGAAAGGTATAAAGAAAGAAAGAAAAACTAAAGATAGAATGTTAGAAGGTATTAAAGCTAGAATCAAAGATATCAAAAAAGAAAGAAAGAAACTAAAGATAGAATGTTAGAAGGTATTAAAGCCAGAATGAAAGATATAAAGAAAGAAAGAAAGAAACTAATGATAGAATGTTAGAAGTTATTAAAGCTAGAATGAAAGATATCAAGAAAGAAAGAAAGAAAGAAACTAAAGAAAGAATGTTAGAAGGTATTAAAATTAGAATGAAAGATATCAAGAAAGAAAGAAAGAAAGAAACTAAAGAAAGAATGTTAGAAGGTATTAAAATTAGAATGAAAGATATCAAGAAAGAAAGAAAGAAACTAAAGAGAGAATGTTAGAAGGTATTAAAGCTAGAATGAAAGATATAAAGAAAGAAAGAAAGAAAGAAACTAAAGATAAAATGTTAGAAGGTACTAAAGCTAGAATGAAAGATATCAAGAAAGAAGAAGGAAACTAAAGAAAGAATGTTAGAAGGTATTAAAATTAGAATGAAATATATCAAGAAAGAAAGAAAGAAAAAACGAAAGATAGAATGTTAGAAGGTATTAAAGCTAGAATGACATATATAAAGAAAGAAAGAAAGAAAGAAACTAAAGATAAAATGTTAGAAGGTATTAAAGCTAGAATGAAAGATATCAAGAAAGAAAGAAAGAAAGAAACTAAAGATAGAATGTTAGAAGGTATTAAAGCTAGAATGAAAGATATAAAGAAAGAAAGAAAGAAAGAAAGAAATTAAAGATAGAATGTTAGAAGGTATTGAAACTAGAAGGAAAGATATCAAGAAAGAAAGAAGGAAACTAAAGATAGAATATTAGAAGGTATTAAAGCTAGAATGAAAGATATAAAGAAAGAAAGAAAGAAAGAAAGAAACTAAGGAAAGAATGTTAGAAGGTATTAAAATTAGAATGAAAGATATCAAGAAAGAAAGAAAGAAAGAAACTAAAGATAGAATGTTAGAAGGTATTAAAGCTAGATTGAAAGATATAAAGAAAGAAAGAAAGAATGAAAGAAACTAAAGATAGAATGTTAGAAGGTATTAAAGCTAGAATGAAAGATATCAAGAAAGAAAGAAAGAAAGAAACTAAAGAAAGAATGTTAGAAGGTATTAAAATTAGAATGAAAGATATCAAGAAAGAAAGAAAGAAAGAAACTAAAGATAGAATGTTAGAAGGTATTAAAGCTAGAATGAAAGATATAAAGAAAGAAAGAAAGAAACTAAAGATAGAATGCTAGAAGGTATTAAAGCTAGATTGAAAGATATAAAGAAAGAAAGAAAGAAACTAAAGATAGAATGTTAGAAGGTATTAAAGCTAGAATGAAAGATATCAAGAAAGAAAGAAAGAAAGAAACTAAAGAAAGAATGTTAGAAGCTATTAAAATTAGAATGAAAGATATCAAGAAAGAAAGAAAGAAAGAAACTAAAGATAGAATGTTAGAAGGTATTAAAACTAGAATGAAAGATATAAAGAAAGAAAGAAAGAAACTAAAGATAGAATGTTAGAAGGTATTAAAGCTAGAATGAAAGGTATAAAGAAAGAAAGAAACTAAAGATAGAATGTTAGAAGGTATTAAAGCCAGAATGAAAGATATAAAGAAAGAAAGAAAGAAACTAAAGATAGAATGTTAGAAGTTATTAAAGCTAGAATGAAAGATATCAAGAAAGAAAGAAAGAAAGAAACTAAAGAAAGAATGTTAGAAGGTATTAAAATTAGAATAAAAGATATCAAGAAAGAAAGAAAGAAATAAACTAAAGAAAGAATGTTAGAAGGCATTAAAATTAGAATGAAAGATATCAAGAAAGAAAGAAAGAAACTAAAGAGAGAATGTTAGAAGGTATTAAAGCTAGAATGAAAGATATAAAGAAAGAAAGAAAGAAAGAAACTAAAGATAAAATGTTAGAAGGTACTAAAGCTAGAATGAAAGATATCAAGAAAGAAGAAAGAAACTAAAGAAAGAATGTTAGAAGGTATTAAAATTAGAATGAAATATATCAAGAAAGAAAGAAAGAAAAAACGAAAGATAGAATGTTAGAAGGTATTAAAGCTAGAATGACATATATAAAGAAAGAAAGAAAGAAAGAAACTAAAGATAAAATGTTAGAAGGTTTTAAAGCTAGAATGAAAGATATCAAGAAAGAAAGAAAGAAAGAAACTAAAGATAGAATGTTAGAAGGTATTAAAGCTAGAATGAAAGATATAAAGAAAGAAAGAAAGAAAGAAAGAAAGAAATTAAAGATAGAATGTTAGAAGGTATTGAAACTAGAAGGAAAGAGACGTCACTTCCGCTAGAATGGCAATGTACGGCTGAATTTTCATCTCTTCACCCTGGAATCTAAAAAGGATGATAAATGTCCTTCTCCCTGCCTGAAATGTGAGTAAATAGCGATTAAACTTCTGATGAAAGCTTTAGGCAAAGATAGAAACACTTTTTGAAGTGTAAACATGCTGTTATCTATCTGAAGAAAGTACTTTCGTTTTTGCCTGAGAAGACGGAGGCTGCTAGAGAGGCAGAAAACGGCCTGTTAATCACGGCTTGACTCCTTGAGCTATAAATCTTTGCTTAGCTTGGTCTATACATGCGAAAAGGCAGAGATAAAATCAGGAGCTGGGTTCGTGGACAACCCCATAAACCATCAGATAATAGTGTCGAGCGTATCGCCCGTTTAAAAAGGCTGGAAGAGGGGGAGCCCCTCCTTCCTGAAATCAACATGGAAAAAAAAGTTTCAGAGCTTGCCTCTTCCGTGAAAGGAATGGAAGGACAACTTGGACAGGTACTCTCTAAAATGGACATTTTAATAAGAGGGAACCAACAGATGGGACAAGATATACAAAAACTGCAGGGAGAATTGACAGATATTAAGACAAGTTTAGGCAAAACAGAAGGCAGGTTGCAACAGCTGGAAGATTTCCAGAGCGTGGCATCAAAACGGCACCAAGTGATTGATGACCTTCAGAAAAAGGTTATCTATTTAGAAGATAATTCAAGACGTAATAATATCAAAATAATGAATTTTGAACATGAGAAAGAAAAGGATTTGAGGGGGGAAGTGATGGACTGGATTAATTCTGTTATGAAATCCCAACATGTGGCTGAGGAAGATATTGAGAGAGTACATTTTGTGGGGAACCCAAAGAAAACCAGAAGACCCATAATACTAAGATTTTTTAACTATATGAAGAAAGAACAGTTTCTTAGGGTCATTAAAGAAAAGCCTGAATTGCTAGTTTATAGATCAAATTCAGTTCAGATCTATCAGGATGTAAGCCCCGAAACCAGCCAGTGGAGAAGAACAATGAAGCCCATCACTTCAATTTTAATTAAGAACGGCAAGAGATACAACTGGGGCCACCCTGTCTTTTTGAAAATATGGAAGGATGGAACCCTACATAAAATCTACTCCTTTGAAGATGGGAAGGATTTGATGAAAGCCTGGGGACTTTGGCAAGAAGATGAGAATGAAGGGACAAGCAAGCAAGTAGCTTTGTAAAGACTGGTAGTCCGAAAGAGAAGATTTTTTGAGAGAAGATACTTTAATTGGAAGAGATTACTGGGCGTTACTGGATGTCGGAAGAATTTTTTTTTTTTTCTTTCTCCTTTACCCTCCCTTTTTTTCCTTTTTTTCTTTTTTCTTTTTGATTTTTGATTTTTCTTTTTGTAATGAGGGTTGGGATTTTTTTTTCTTTTTTTTTTCTGCTTATTTTATTATAATATTAAAAAAAATTTTATAATATTAATAAGATCTTTTTAAATTTTTTTTAATTTTTTTTAAATTTTTTTTCTTTTTCATATTTTTTTTTCTTTTCTTTTTTTATTTTTATTTTTTTTTTCTTATTGTTGTTTTGGATTACCTGATTAGACTTGGGTGGTAGAAAGAAGAAGAGATGTTAAAAGTTAGGAGGGAAGGCATTTGAGTATATATATAGATAAAAATATGAGGTGGGGTGAAATTGGGATGAGGGTTTGGCTGGGGTCCGGACTGGTGGGGGTGACGTCTCCCCCCCTCCCAGAGCTCGCGCCGAACATTAGTGAGACGTGGGGAAACGGGAGGGAGGAAAATAATTTATATGTAGGTAAGAAGGATAGGGATAGGAAACTAGAGGTTGGTGAATTTATTTTTTTTAGTTGTTTTTGTTTTTGTTTTTGTTATGTGAGATGCACAAAGGGACCGCATAAGAGGCAGAGAAAGGAACGGATATGGGGAAAAACATAAGGGTAGCGACTTTAAATGTGAAAGGCCTAGGGTCTGTGTTAAAGAGAAGGAGGATAGAATTATTATTAAAGAAAAGTAAAGTTGACATTATCTATTTACAAGAGACACATCAACTAAAGGATGGAGTCAATGAATTGAAATTACAAAACATCCATATATATGAAAAAGCATTTGGGACCTCTAAATCTAGAGGGGTAGCAATATTAATATCTAAACATTGTGAATTTGTGATGAAAGAAGTAATAAAAGATAGTAATGGTAGATATTTGATAATTCAAGGTCAAATGGGGGAGGAAGATTATACATTAGTAAATGTGTATGCACCAAACATGAATCAAGGAGAATTTTATAGAACTGTGATTGAAGAAATGGAAAAGGTTAGGAAAGGATATGTGATTATGGCAGGAGATTTTAATATGGTTCTGGATAAGGTGAAAGATAAATCCACATGTAAAAAAGATGAGTTGAATAAAAGAGGTACCCTCCTGAGTAAGATATTAAACACTACGGATTTGAAAGATATATGGAGAGAATTAAAGGGAGATGAAAGAAGGTTTACATATTATTCTTCTGTACATAATAGTTATTCTAGAATAGATTTTATGTTTATTTCACAAAACTTAATTTCAAAAGTAGTAGATACAAATATTAATGTGATAAAAATAACAGATCATGCGTTGATGGTGTTAGAGATGAAAGTTAAGAAGGACTATAGAGAAGCTAGAAGATGGAGAATGGACTCCAATATTTTTCAACATACAGAGGTTGTGGATAAAGTTAAGAAAGAATGGTTGGAAATATGGTCATTTAATGAAGCAGGTGGGAATAAAATAGGAGTGTTATGGGACACTATGAAAGCAGTCATGAGAGGAATCGCCATAAGAGAATCCTGTAGATTAAAAAAATTGAGAGAAGAAAATATAAATAGAATTGTAGAATCATTAAAGGATTTAGAAAGCAAATATTTTATGGATAGAGATAACAAAAAATTAATTGAGATCCAAGCTAAAAGAAAGGAATTAGAAGGTATAGAGCTAGAAAAGGTCCAGAGAGACTTGATATACGCTAGGAGGAATTTTTTCGAATACAGTAATAAAAATTCAAAACTTTTAGCTAGATTAGTTCAAACTAAAAGAGCAAAAAATATAATTGGAGTGATTAAAGACAAAACGGGAAAGAATTGTAGCTTAATGAAAGAAAAACTAAAGATAATACATGAATTCTATCAAAATTTGTATAAAGGTAATAGTGTATCGAAAGAAGATATAGAAAATTATATTAAAGAAAATGTTAAGAGTAAATTATCAGAGAATGATAAAAAGGATTTAGATAAAGAGATAAAAGAGGAAGAGATTATAGAGATTATTAATAAATTAAAAAATGGTAAAACTCCAGGTTTTGACGGTTTAGGATCAGAATATTATAAAACTTTTAAACCAATATTGATCCCTAAGTTAAAAGTGCTCTATAATGAAATATTGGAAGGAGAGAGAATACCAGATTCTTGGAAACATTCATTAATAACTCTTATCCCAAAGCCTAATAAAGACTTAACAGACCCAAGTTCATATAGACCCATTTCACTATTAAATCAAGATGCAAAGATTTTTACTGCAATACTTGCGAATAGAATTAATAAATTTATTATAAAATATATTAAAGAGGATCAGAATGGTTTTTTAAAGGGTAGACAAATGGAGAATTTGACTAGGAGGGTATTGAATATTTTATACAATATAGAAAAAGACAAATTGAAGGCAGGTATTTTATCATTAGATATATTTAAGGCATTTGATTGCGTGGAATGGCCAACATTAAAGATTTTGTTAAAAGGTTGGGGTTTTGGAAAGAAATTTAGGGGGATAATAGATCAACTATATCTGGGGAATACCTCTGTAGTAATAGTTAATGATGGGATTACAGAACAAATAGCTTTAGGCCGAGGCACTAGACAAGGTTGCCCTCTTTCTCCAGTTCTGTTTTGTTTGATTATTGAAATGTTGGCAAATGTAATAAGGAATGATGATTTAATCGAAGGTATGGGGAAAAAGAATAAAATAAAGATTAATTTATTTGCTGATGATTCCTTGTTGACAGTGAAAAATCCGTTAGAATGCGTAGATAAAATTAGAACTCATTTAGAAAAATTTGGAAGAATAACTGGATTATGTGTGAATTGGCAAAAATCTGAATTAATGTTATTTAATCATAATAGAGTAGAACAAGAAAGGTGTGTTGAAAAATATGATTTCAGATTATGCAAATCAATTAAATATTTAGGAATAGATCTAGCAAAAAATATTCAAAAAATAAAGGAATATAATTATAATAAACTAAAGGAAGTGATTAAAAACAAATTACAGGAATATAGTAACTTTAAGCTATCTTGGTTTGGAAGGATTGCATTGATAAAAATGAAAATCTTACCAAAAATTAATTTTTTATTTAGAATGCTACCAATACAGTTAACAGAGGATGATTTGAAATTTTGGCAAGGAATAATTAATAAATACTGTAATGAAGGGAAGAGATCTAGAATAAATAAAAAGTATTGGTATAGAACAAAGCAAAAAGGTGGTATAGGTTTACCAAATATAAAAAATTATTATTTGGCTAACCAATTGAGGTTTATTGGGGAAATTATATATAATCCAGAAAGGCTAATTTGGTGGGAGATGGAATCATCAGAATTACAGGCAGATATAGAAACATATTTATTTGGTATAATTAAGAAAGATAAAATAAGGGAAATTAATAATCCATTTTTAAAGACATTGTTAAATATATGGTATAAGTGCAAAAAGAATTTATGTTCATCATATTCCCCACTTGGATTAGTGACAGAAATAGAAAATTTTCCTACCAACATGAAAGTATATGTGGATCTATTTAAAGAAAAGAAAGTGATTAGATTGAAAGATTGGTTGTATAAAATGAGATCGATAGATCAAATGAAACAAACTCTTCAGAATAGGAGCATTTCATGGTTGAATTATATACAATTAGAAAGATGGACTAATGAATGGGTAAATAAATATAATAAAGGTAGAGAATATACAAAATACGAACAATTGTTATTGTCATATGAGGACATTCGGATGACTGACTCAGTGAAAGGTACTGTGAGCAAAATTTACTTACTTCTTCTTAATTTAGAGGAAGAGGAAAGTGAGAAAGAAGGATTAAAAATAGTGTGGGAGCAAGATATTGGGAAAAGAATAAATGAAGAAGAATGGAGGATGATATGGAAAATGAGGGTGTTAAGATTTATGTCAGTAAGAATAAAGGAAAATTTTTTTAAACTTAGTTTAAGATGGTATTTAACACCGTCAAAATTAAATAAAATTAATGCCAATCATCCGAATGTCTGTTGGAAATGTGAGAAGGAAATTGGTACATACTTTCATATGTGGTGGGAATGTGAAAAAGTGCAAAGATTTTGGAAACAAATTTTTAAAGAATTAAGCTACATATGTGAAAAAGATATAGAATTTAATGCTGAGATTGCTTTGTTATCAATATTTGAGAATGTGGAATATGACAAAATGACTAAAGAATTGATAACCAACTTATTAACAGCAGCTAGATTGATTATAGCTAGGCAATGGAAATCAAAAGTCGAATTGCAAATTGAAGAATGGTATAAAGAAATATGGAATATAGCAATAAATGATAAATTAACTTGTAACTTAAAGGTTAAGAAAGGAGAGTTGAAAAAAAATAACTTTTATGATATATGGGGGAGATTTTTGGAATATGTATTAATAAGAGGAAAAGGGAAAGCTCCAAATCAAGAATCAATGCAGTTTTGGAGAAGAGGACAATAGAAGAAGAGGAAGAAGAAGAAGAAGAAGAAGGAAGAGGAAGATTATGGCAAGAGGTCCCGCATATGGTGGTGGGGAACACAGTTAAATTGTATTTTAGTTTGTATGTTATATGTTTTTGTTTAAATTTAAAATAAAGGGAAAAAAAAAATTTCAAAAAAAAAAAAAAACTATATAAAAAAAAAAAGAAACTAGAAGGAAAGATATCAAGAAAGAAAGAAGGAAACTAAAGATAGAATATTAGAAGGTATTAAAGCTAGAATGAAAGATATAAAGAAAGAAAGAAAGAAAGAAACTAAGGAAAGAATGTTAGAAGGTATTAAAATTAGAATGAAAGATATCAAGAAAGAAAGAAAGAAAGAAACTAAAGATAGAATGTTAGAAGGTATTAAAGCTAGATTGAAAGATATAAAGAAAGAAAGAAAGAAAGAAACTAAAGATAGAATGTTAGAAGGTATTAAAGCTAGAATGAAAGATATCAAGAAAGAAAGAAAGAAAGAAACTAAAGAAAGAATGTTAGAAGGTATTAAAATTAGAATGAAAGATATCAAGAAAGAAAGAAAGAAAGAAACTAAAGATAGAATGTTAGAAGGTATTAAAGCTAGAATGAAAGATATAAAGAAAGAAAGAAAGAAACTAAAGATAGAATGTTAGAAGGTATTAAAGCTAGATTGAAAGATATAAAGAAAGAAAGAAAGAAACTAAAGATAGAATGTTAGAAGGTATTAAAGCTAGAATGAAAGATATCAAGAAAGAAAGAAAGAAAGAAACTAAAGAAAGAATGTTAGAAGCTATTAAAATTAGAATGAAAGATATCAAGAAAGAAAGAAAGAAAGAAACTAAAGATAGAATGTTAGAAGGTATTAAAACTAGAATGAAAGATATAAAGAAAGAAAGAAAGAAACTAAAGATAGAATGTTAGAAGGTATTAAAGCTAGAATGAAAGGTATAAAGAAAGAAAGAAAAACTAAAGATAGAATGTTAGAAGGTATTAAAGCTAGAATGAAAGATATCAAAAAAGAAAGAAAGAAACTAAAGATAGAATGTTAGAAGGTATTAAAGCTAGAATGAAAGATATCAAGAAAGAAAGAAAGAAAGAAATTAAAGAGAATGTTAGAAGGTATTGAAACTAGAAGGAAAGATATCAAGAAAGAAAGAAACTAAAGATAGAATGTTAGAAGGTATTAAAACAAGAATGAAAGACATCAAGAAAGAAAGAAAGAAAGAAACTAAAGATAGAATGTTAGAAGGTATTAAGGATAGAAGGAAAGATATCAATAAAGAAAGAAAGAAACTATAGTTAGAATGTTAGAAGGTATTAAAACTAGAATGAAAGATATCAAGAAAGAAAGAAAGAAATTAAAGATAGAATGTTAGTAAGTATTAAAGCTAGTAGGAAAGATATAAAGAAAGAAAGAAAGAAAGAAACTAAAGATAGAATGTTAGAAGGTATTAAAGCTAGAATGAAGGAAATAAATAAAGAAAGAAAGAAACGAAAGATAAAATGTTAGAAGGTATTAAAGCTAGAATGAAAGCTATCAAGAAAGAAAGAAAGAAAGAAACTAAAGATAGAATGTTAGAAGGTATTAAAGCTAGAATGAAAGATATCAAGAAAGAAAGAAACTAAAGATAGAATGTTAGAAGGTATTAAAACTAGAATGAAAGATATCAAGAAAAAGAAAGGAAGAAACTATAGATAGAATGTTAGAAGGTATTAAAGCTTGAATGAAAGAAAGAAAGAAAGAAACTAAAAATAGAATGTTAGAAGGTATTAAAACTAGAATGAAAGATATCAGGAAAGAAAGAAAGAAACTAAAGATAGATTGTTAGAATGTATTAAAGCTAGATTGAAAGATATAAAGAAAGAAAGAAAGTAAGGAAGAAAGAAAGAAAGGAAGAAAGAAAGAAAGAAACTAAAGATAGAATGTTACAAGGTATTGAAACTAGAAGGAAATATATCAAGAAAGAAAGAAAGAAAGAAACTAAAGATACAATTTTAGAAGGTATTAAAGCTAAAATGAAAGATGTAAAGAAAGAAAGAAAGAAACTAAAGATAGAATGTTAGAAGGTATTAAAGCCAGAATGAAAGATATAAAGAAAGAAAGAAAGAAACTAAAGATAGAATGTTAGAAGTTATTAAAGCTAGAATGAAAGATATCAAGAAAGAAAGAAAGAAACTAAAGATAGAATGTTAGAAGTTATTAAAGCTAGAATGAAATATATAAAGAAAGAAAGAAAGAAAGAAACTAAAGAAAGAATGTTAGAAGGTATTAAAGCTAGAATGAAAGATATAAAGAAAGAAAAAAAGAAAGAAACTAAAGATAAAATGTTAGAAGGTATTAAATCTAGAATGAAAGATATAAAGAAAGAAAAAAAGAAAGAAACTAAAGGTAAAATGTTAGAAGGTATTAAAGCTAGAATGAAAGATATCAAGAAAGAAAGAAAGAAACTAAAGATAGAATGTTAGAAGGTATTAAAGCCAGAATGAATGATATAAAGAAAGAAAGAAAGAAACTAAAGATAGAATGTTAGAAGTTATTAAAGCTAGAATGAAAGATATCAAGAAAGAAAGAAACTAAAGATAGAATGTTAGAAGGTATTAAAACTAGAATGAAAGATATCAAGAAAAAGAAAGGAAGAAACTAAAGATAGAATGTTAGAAGGTATTAAAGCTTGAATGAAAGAAAGAAAGAAAGAAACTAAAGATAGAATGTTAAAAGGAATTAAAGCTAGAATGAAAGATATCAAAAAAGAAAGAAAGAAGGAAACTAAAGATAGAATGTTAGAAGGTATTAAAACTAGAATGAAAGATATCAAGAAAAAGAAAGGAAGAAACTAAAGATAGAATGTTAGAAGGTATTAAAGCTTGGATGAAAGAAAGAAAGAAAGAAACTAAAGATAGAATGTTAGAAGGTATTAAAACTAGAATGAAAGATATCAGGAAAGAAAGAAAGAAACTAAAAATAGAATGTTAGAAGGTATTAAAGCTAGAATGAAAGATATAAAGAAAGAAAGAAAGGAAGGAAGAAAGGAAGAAAGAAAGAAAGAAACTAAAGATAGAATGTTACAAGGTAATGAAACTAGAAGGAAATATATCAAGAAAGAAAGAAAGAAAGAAACTAAAGATAGAATTATAGAAGGTATTAAAGCTAAAATGAAAGATGTAAAGAAAGAAAGAAAGAAACTAAAGATAGAATGTTAGAAGGTATTAAAGCCAGAATGAAAGATATAAAGAAAGAAAGAAAGAAACTAAAGATAGAATGTTAGAAGTTATAAAAGCTAGAATGAAAGATATCAAGAAAGAAAGAAAGAAAGAAACTAAAGAAAGAATGTTAGAAGCTATTAAAATTAGAATGAAAGATATCAAGAAAGAAAGAAAGAAAGAAACTAAAGATAGAATGTTAGAAGGTATTAAAACTAGAATGAAAGATATAAAGAAAGAAAGAAAGAAACTAAAGATAGAATGTTAGAAGGTATTAAAGCTAGAATGAAAGGTATAAAGAAAGAAAGAAACTAAAGATAGAATGTTAGAAGGTATTAAAGCCAGAATGAAAGATATAAAGAAAGAAAGAAAGAAACTAAAGATAGAATGTTAGAAGTTATTAAAGCTAGAATGATAGATATCAAGAAAGAAAGAAAGAAAGAAACTAAAGAAAGAATGTTAGAAGGTATTAAAGTTAGAATAAAAGATATCAAGAAAGAAAGAAAGAAATAAACTAAAGAAAGAATGTTAGAAGGTATTAAAATTAGAATGAAAGATATCAAGAAAGAAAGAAAGAAACTAAAGAGAGAATGTTAGAAGGTATTAAAGCTAGAATGAAAGATATAAAGAAAGAAAGAAAGAAAGAAACTAAAGATAAAATGTTAGAAGGTACTAAAGCTAGAATGAAAGATATCAAGAAAGAAGAAAGAAACTAAAGAAAGAATGTTAGAAGGTATTAAAATTAGAATGAAATATATCAAGAAAGAAAGAAAGAAAAAACGAAAGATAGAATGTTAGAAGGTATTAAAGCTAGAATGACATATATAAAGAAAGAAAGAAAGAAAGAAACTAAAGATAAAATGTTAGAAGGTATTAAAGCTAGAATGAAAGATATCAAGAAAGAAAGAAAGAAAGAAACTAAAGATAGAATGTTAGAAGGTATTAAAGCTAGAATGAAAGATATAAAGAAAGAAAGAAAGAAAGAAAGAAAGAAATTAAAGATAGAATGTTAGAAGGTATTGAAACTAGAAGGAAAGATATCAAGAAAGAAAGAAGTAAACTAAAGATAGAATATTAGAAGGTATTAAAGCTAGAATGAAAGATATAAAGAAAGAAAGAAAGAAAGAAACTAAGGAAAAAATGTTAGAAGGTATTAAAATTAGAATGAAAGATATCAAGAAAGAAAGAAAGAAAGAAACTAAAGATAGAATGTTAGAAGGTATTAAAGCTAGATTGAAAGATATAAAGAAAGAAAGAAAGAAAGAAACTAAAGATAGAATGTTAGAAGGTATTAAAGCTAGAATGAAAGATATCAAGAAAGAAAGAAAGAAAGAAACTAAAGAAAGAATGTTAGAAGGTATTAAAATTAGAATGAAAGATATCAAGAAAGAAAGAAAGAAAGAAACTAAAGATAGAATGTTAGAAGGTATTAAAGCTAGAATGAAAGATATCAAGAAAGAAAGAAAGAAACTAAAGAGAGAATGTTAGAAGGTATTAAAGCTAGAATGAAAGATATAAAGAAAGAAAGAAAGAAAGAAACTAAAGATAAAATGTTAGAAGGTACTAAAGCTAGAATGAAAGATATCAAGAAAGAAGAAAGAAACTAAAGAAAGAATGTTAGAAGGTATTAAAATTAGAATGAAATATATCAAGAAAGAAAGAAAGAAAAAACGAAAGATAGAATGTTAGAAGGTATTAAAGCTAGAATGACATATATAAAGAAAGAAAGAAAGAAAGAAACTAAAGATAAAATGTTAGAAGGTATTAAAGCTAGAATGAAAGATATCAAGAAAGAAAGAAAGAAAGAAACTAAAGATAGAATGTTAGAAGGTATTAAAGCTAGAATGAAAGATATAAAGAAAGAAAGAAAGAAAGAAAGAAAGAAATTAAAGATAGAATGTTAGAAGGTATTGAAACTAGAAGGAAAGATATCAAGAAAGAAAGAAGGAAACTAAAGATAGAATATTAGAAGGTATTAAAGCTAGAATGAAAGATATAAAGAAAGAAAGAAAGAAAGAAACTAAGGAAAAAATGTTAGAAGGTATTAAAATTAGAATGAAAGATATCAAGAAAGAAAGAAAGAAAGAAACTAAAGATAGAATGTTAGAAGGTATTAAAGCTAGATTGAAAGATATAAAGAAAGAAAGAAAGAAAGAAACTAAAGATAGAATGTTAGAAGGTATTAAAGCTAGAATGAAAGATATCAAGAAAGAAAGAAAGAAAGAAACTAAAGAAAGAATGTTAGAAGGTATTAAAATTAGAATGAAAGATATCAAGAAAGAAAGAAAGAAAGAAACTAAAGATAGAATGTTAGAAGGTATTAAAGCTAGAATGAAAGATATAAAGAAAGAAAGAAAGAAACTAAAGATAGAATGTTAGAAGGTATTAAAGCTAGATTGAAAGATATAAAGAAAGAAAGAAAGAAACTAAAGATAGAATGTTAGAAGGTATTAAAGCTAGAATGAAAGATATCAAGAAAGAAAGAAAGAAAGAAACTAAAGAAAGAATGTTAGAAGCTATTAAAATTAGAATGAAAGATATCAAGAAAGAAAGAAAGAAAGAAAGAAACTAAAGATAGAATGTTAGAAGGTATTAAAACTAGAATGAAAGATATAAAGAAAGAAAGAAAGAAACTAAAGATAGAATGTTAGAAGGTATTAAAGCTAGAATGAAAGGTATAAAGAAAGAAAGAAAAACTAAAGATAGAATGTTAGAAGGTATTAAAGCTAGAATGAAAGATATCAAAAAAGAAAGAAAGAAACTAAAGATAGAATGTTAGAAGGTATTAAAGCTAGAATGAAAGATATCAAGAAAGAAAGAAAGAAAGAAATTAAAGAGAATGTTAGAAGGTATTGAAACTAGAAGGAAAGATATCAAGAAAGAAAGAAACTAAAGATAGAATGTTAGAAGGTATTAAAACAAGAATGAAAGACATCAAGAAAGAAAGAAAGAAAGAAACTAAAGATAGAATGTTAGAAGGTATTAAGGATAGAAGGAAAGATATCAATAAAGAAAGAAAGAAACTATAGTTAGAATGTTAGAAGGTATTAAAACTAGAATGAAAGATATCAAGAAAGAAAGAAAGAAATTAAAGATAGAATGTTAGTAAGTATTAAAGCTAGTAGGAAAGATATAAAGAAAGAAAGAAAGAAATAAACTAAAGATAGAATGTTAGAAGGTATTAAAGCTAGAATGAAAGAAATAAAGAAAGAAAGAAAGAAACTAAAGATAAAATGTTAGAAGGTATTAAAGCTAGAATGAAAGCTATCAAGAAAGAAAGAAAGAAAGAAACTAAAGATAGAATGTTAGAAGGTATTAAAGCTAGAATGAAAGATATCAAGAAAGAAAGAAACTAAAGATAGAATGTTAGAAGGTATTAAAACTAGAATGAAAGATATCAAGAAAAAGAAAGGAAGAAACTATAGATAGAATGTTAGAAGGTATTAAAGCTTGAATGAAAGAAAGAAAGAAAGAAACTAAAAATAGAATGTTAGAAGGTATTAAAACTAGAATGAAAGATATCAGGAAAGAAAGAAAGAAACTAAAGACAGATTGTTAGAATGTATTAAAGCTAGATTGAAAGATATAAAGAAAGAAAGAAAGTAAGGAAGAAAGAAAGAAAGGAAGAAAGAAAGAAAGAAACTAAAGATAGAATGTTACAAGGTATTGAAACTAGAAGGAAATATATCAAGAAAGAAAGAAAGAAAGAAACTAAAGATACAATTTTAGAAGGTATTAAAGCTAAAATGAAAGATGTAAAGAAAGAAAGAAAGAAACTAAAGATAGAATGTTAGAAGGTATTAAAGCCAGAATGAAAGATATAAAGAAAGAAAGAAAGAAACTAAAGATAGAATGTTAGAAGTTATTAAAGCTAGAATGAAAGATATCAAGAAAGAAAGAAAGAAACTAAAGATAGAATGTTAGAAGTTATTAAAGCTAGAATGAAATATATAAAGAAAGAAAGAAAGAAAGAAACTAAAGAAAGAATGTTAGAAGGTATTAAAGCTAGAATGAAAGATATAAAGAAAGAAAAAAAGAAAGAAACTAAAGATAAAATGTTAGAAGGTATTAAATCTAGAATGAAAGATATAAAGAAAGAAAAAAAGAAAGAAACTAAAGGTAAAATGTTAGAAGGTATTAAAGCTAGAATGAAAGATATCAAGAAAGAAAGAAAGAAACTAAAGACAGAATGTTAGAAGGTATTAAAGCCAGAATGAATGATATAAAGAAAGAAAGAAAGAAACTAAAGATAGAATGTTAGAAGTTATTAAAGCTAGAAAGAAAGATATCAAGAAAGAAAGAAACTAAAGATAGAATGTTAGAAGGTATTAAAACTAGAATGAAAGATATCAAGAAAAAGAAAGGAAGAAACTAAAGATAGAATGTTAGAAGGTATTAAAGCTTGAATGAAAGAAAGAAAGAAAGAAACTAAAGATAGAATGTTAGAAGGAATTAAAGCTAGAATGAAAGATATCAAAAAAGAAAGAAAGAAGGAAACTAAAGATAGAATGTTAGAAGGTATTAAAACTAGAATGAAAGATATCAAGAAAAAGAAAGGAAGAAACTAAAGATAGAATGTTAGAAGGTATTAAAGCTTGGATGAAAGAAAGAAAGAAAGAAACTAAAGATAGAATGTTAGAAGGTATTAAAACTAGAATGAAAGATATCAGGAAAGAAAGAAAGAAACTAAAAATAGAATGTTAGAAGGTATTAAAGCTAGAATGAAAGATATAAAGAAAGAAAGAAAGGAAGGAAGAAAGGAAGAAAGAAAGAAAGAAACTAAAGATAGAATGTTACAAGGTAATGAAACTAGAAGGAAATATATCAAGAAAGAAAGAAAGAAAGAAACTAAAGATAGAATTATAGAAGGTATTAAAGCTAAAATGAAAGATGTAAAGAAAGAAAGAAAGAAACTAAAGATAGAATGTTAGAAGGTATTAAAGCCAGAATGAAAGATATAAAGAAAGAAAGAAAGAAACTAAAGATAGAATGTTAGAAGTTATTAAAGCTAGAATGAAAGATATCAAGAAAGAAAGAAAGAAACTAAAGATGGAATGTTAGAAGTTATTAAAGCTAGAATGAAATATATAAAGAAAGAAAGAAAGAAAGAAACTAAAGAAAGAATGTTAGAAGGTATTAAAATTAGAATGAAAGATATGAAGAAAGAAAGAAAGAAACTAAAGATAGAATGTTAGAAGGTATTAAAGCTAGAATGAAAGATATAAAAAAGAAAGAAAGAAAGAAAGAAAGAAACTAAAGATAAAATGTTAGAAGGTATTAAAGCTAGAATGAAAGATATCAAGAAAGAAGAAAGAAACTAAAGAAAGAATGTTAGAAGGTATTAAAATTAGAATGAAAGATATCAAGAAAGAAAGAAAGAAAAAACGAAAGATAGAATGTTAGAAGGTATTAAAGCTAGAATGACATATATAAAGAAAGAAAGAAAGAAAGAAACTTAAGATAAAATGTCAGAAGGTATTAAAGCTAGAATGAAAGATATCAAGAAAGAAAGAAAGAACGAAACTAAAGATAGAATGTTAGAAGGTATTAAAACTACAATGAAAGATATCAAGAAAAAGAAAGGAAGAAACTAAAGATAGAGTGTTAGAAGGTATTAAAGCTTGAATGAAAGATATAAAGAAAGAAAGAAAGAAACTAAAGATAGAATGTAAAAAGGTATTAAAACTAGAATGAAAGATATCAAGAAAGATAGAAAGAAAGAAACTAAAGAAAGAATGTTAGAAGGTATTAAAGCTAGAATGAAAGATATCAAGAAAGAAAGAAAGAAAGAAAGAAATTAAAGATAGAATGTTAGAAGGTATTGAAACTAGAAGGAAAGATATCAAGAAAGAAAGAAGGAAACTAAAGATAGAATATTAGAAGGTATTAAAGCTAGAATGAAAGATATAAAGAAAGAAAGAAAGAAAGAAACTAAAGAAAGAATGTTAGAAGGTATTAAAATTAGAATGAAAGATATCAAGAAAGAAAGAATGAAAGAAACTAGATAGAATGTTAGAAGGTATTAAAGCTAGAATGAAAGATATAAAGAAAGAACGAAAGAAACTAAAGATAGAATGTTAGAAGGTATTAAAGCTAGATTGAAAGTTATAAAGAAAGAAAGAAAGAAACTAAAGATAGAATGTTAGAAGGTATTAAAGCTAGAATGAAAGATATCAAGAAAGAAAGAAAGAAAGAAATTAAAGAGAATGTTAGAAGATATTGAAAATAGAAGGAAAGATATCAAGAAAGAAACGAAGAAAGAAAGAAACTAAAGATAGAATTTTAAAAGTATTAAAGCTAGAATGAAAGATATAAAGAAAGAAAAAAAGAAAGAAACTAAAGATAAAATGTTAGAAGGTATTAAAGCTAGAATGAAAGATATAAAGAAAGAAAAAAAGAAAGAAACTAAAGGTAAAATGTTAGAAGGTATTAAAGCTAGAATGAAAGATATCAAGAAAGAAAGAAAGAAAGAAACTAAAGAAAGAATGTTAGAAGGTATTAAAATTAGAATGAAAGATATCAAGAAAGAAAGAAAGAAAGAAACTAAAGAAAGAATGTTAGAAGGTATTAAAATTAGAATGAAAGATATCAAGAAAGAAAGAAAGAAACTAAAGAGAGAATGTTAGAAGGTATTAAAGCTAGAATGAAAGATATAAAGAAAGAAAGAAAGAAACTAAAGATAAAATGTTAGAAGGTACTAAAGCTAGAATGAAAGATATCAAGAAAGAAGAAAGAAACTAAAGAAAGAATGTTAGAAGGTATTAAAATGAGAATGAAAGTTATCAAGAAAGAAAGAAAGAAAAAACGAAAGATAGAATGTTAGAAGGTATTAAAGCTAGAATGACATATATAAAGAAAGAAAGAAAGAAACTAAAGATAAAATGTTAGAAGGTATTAAAGCTAGAATGAAAGATATCAAGAAAGAAAGAAAGAAAGAAACTAAAGATAGAATGTTAGAAGGTATTAAAGCTAGAATGAAAGATATAAAGAAAGAAAGAAAGAAAGAAACTAAGGAAAGAATGTTAGAAGGTATTAAAATTAGAATGAAAGATATCAAGAAAGAAAGAAAGAAAGAAACTAAAGATAGAATGTTAGAAGGTATTAAAGCTAGATTGAAAGATATAAAGAAAGAAAGAAAGAAACTAAAGATAGAATGTTAGAAGGTATTAAAGCTAGATTGAAAGATATAAAGAAAGAAAGAAAGAAACCAAAGATAGAATGTTAGAAGGTATTAAAGCTAGAATGAAAGATATCAAGAAAGAAAGAAAGAAAGAAACTAAAGAAAGAATGTTAGAAGGTATTAAAATTAGAATGAAAGATATCAAGAAAGAAAGAAAGAAAGAAACTAATGATAGAATGTTAGAAGGTATTAAAGCTAGAATGAAAGATATAAAGAAAGAAAGAAAGAAACTAAAGATAGAATGTTAGAAGGTATTAAAGCTAGATTGAAAGATATAAAGAAAGAAAGAAAGAAACTAAAGATAGAATGTTAGAAGGTATTAAAGCTAGAATGAAAGATATCAAGAAAGAAAGAAAGAGAGAAACTAAAGAAAGAATGTTAGAAGCTATTAAAATTAGAATGAAAGATATCAAGAAAGAAAGAAAGAAAGAAACTAAAGACAGAATGTTAGAAGGTATTAAAACTAGAATGAAAGATATAAAGAAAGAAAGAAAGAAACTAAAGATAGAATGTTAGAAGGTATTAAAGCTAGATTGAAAGATATAAAGAAAGAAAGAAAGAAACTAAAGAAAGAATGTTAGAAGGTATTAAAATTAGAATGAAAGATATAAAGAAAGAAAGAAAAAAAGAAACTAAAGATAGAATGATAGATGGTATTAAAGCTAGAATGAAAGATATAAAGAAAGAAAGAAAAACTAAAGATAGAATGTTAGAAGGTATTAAAGCTAGAATGAAAGATGTCAAGAAAGAAAGAAAGAAACTAAAGATAGAATGTTAGAAGGTATTAAAGCTAGAATGAAAGATATCAAGAAATAAAGAAAGAAAGAAATTAAAGAGAATGTTAGAAGGTATTGAAACTAGAAGGAAAGATATCAAGAAAGAAAGAAACTAAAGATAGAATGTTAGAAGGTATTAAAACAAGAATGAAAGCCATCAAGAAAGAAAGAAAGAAAGAAACTAAAGATAGAATGTTAGAAGGTATTAAGGATAGAAGTAAAGATATCAATAAAGAAAGAAAGAAACTATAGTTAGAATGTTAGAAGGTATTAAAACTAGAATGAAAGATATCAAGAAAGAAAGAAAGAAAGAAATTAAAGATAGAATGTTAGTAAGTATTAAAGCTAGTAGGAAAGATATAAAGAAAGAAAGAAAGAAATAAACTAAAGATAGAATGTTAGAAGGTATTAAAGCTAGAATGAAAGAAATAAATAAAGAAAGAAAGAAACTAAAGATAAAATGTTAGAAGGTATTAAAGCTAGAATGAAAGCTATCAAGAAAGAAAGAAAGAAAGAAACTAAAGATAGAATGTTAGAAGGTATTAAAACTAGAATGAAAGATATCAAGAAAGAAAGAAACTAAAGATAGAATGTTAGAAGGTATTAAAACTAGAATGAAAGATATCAAGAAAAAGAAAGGAAGAAACTAAAGATAGAATGTTAGAAGGTATTAAAGCTAGAATGAAAGATATCAAGAAAGAAGAAAGAAACTAAAGAAAGAATGTTAGAAGGTATTAAAATTAGAATGAAAGATATCAAGAAAGAAAGAAAGAAAAAACGAAAGATAGAATGTTAGAAGGTATTAAAGCTAGAATGACATATATAAAGAAAGAAAGAAAGAAAGAAACTTAAGATAAAATGTCAGAAGGTATTAAAGCTAGAATGAAAGATATCAAGAAAGAAAGAAAGAACGAAACTAAAGATAGAATGTTAGAAGGTATTAAAACTACAATGAAAGATATCAAGAAAAAGAAAGGAAGAAACTAAAGATAGAGTGTTAGAAGGTATTAAAGCTTGAATGAAAGATATAAAGAAAGAAAGAAAGAAACTAAAGATAGAATGTAAAAAGGTATTAAAACTAGAATGAAAGATATCAAGAAAGATAGAAAGAAAGAAACTAAAGAAAGAATGTTAGAAGGTATTAAAGCTAGAATGAAAGATATCAAGAAAGAAAGAAAGAAAGAAAGAAATTAAAGATAGAATGTTAGAAGGTATTGAAACTAGAAGGAAAGATATCAAGAAAGAAAGAAGGAAACTAAAGATAGAATATTAGAAGGTATTAAAGCTAGAATGAAAGATATAAAGAAAGAAAGAAAGAAAGAAAGAAACTAAAGAAAGAATGTTAGAAGGTATTAAAATTAGAATGAAAGATATCAAGAAAGAAAGAATGAAAGAAACTAGATAGAATGTTAGAAGGTATTAAAGCTAGAATGAAAGATGTAAAGAAAGAACGAAAGAAACTAAAGATAGAATGTTAGAAGGTATTAAAGCTAGATTGAAAGTTATAAAGAAAGAAAGAAAGAAACTAAAGATAGAATGTTAGAAGGTATTAAAGCTAGAATGAAAGATATCAAGAAAGAAAGAAAGAAAGAAATTAAAGAGAATGTTAGAAGATATTGAAAATAGAAGGAAAGATATCAAGAAAGAAACGAAGAAAGAAAGAAACTAAAGATAGAATTTTAAAAGGTATTAAAGCTAGAATGAAAGATATAAAGAAAGAAAAAAAGAAAGAAACTAAAGATAAAATGTTAGAAGGTATTAAAGCTAGAATGAAAGATATAAAGAAAGAAAAAAAGAAAGAAACTAAAGGTAAAATGTTAGAAGGTATTAAAGCTAGAATGAAAGATATCAAGAAAGAAAGAAAGAAAGAAACTAAAGAAAGAATGTTAGAAGGTATTAAAATTAGAATGAAAGATATCAAGAAAGAAAGAAAGAAAGAAACTAAAGAAAGAATGTTAGAAGTTATTAAAATTAGAATGAAAGATATCAAGAAAGAAAGAAAGAAACTAAAGAGAGAATGTTAGAAGGTATTAAAGCTAGAATGAAAGATATAAAGAAAGAAAGAAAGAAACTAAAGATAAAATGTTAGAAGGTACTAAAGCTAGAATGAAAGATATCAAGAAAGAAGAAAGAAACTAAAGAAAGAATGTTAGAAGGTATTAAAATGAGAATGAAAGTTATCAAGAAAGAAAGAAAGAAAAAACGAAAGATAGAATGTTAGAAGGTATTAAAGCTAGAATGACATATATAAAGAAAGAAAGAAAGAAACTAAAGATAAAATGTTAGAAGGTATTAAAGCTAGAATGAAAGATATCAAGAAAGAAAGAAAGAAAGAAACTAAAGATAGAATGTTAGAAGGTATTAAAGCTAGAATGAAAGATATAAAGAAAGAAAGAAAGAAAGAAAGAAATTAAAGATAGAATGTTAGAAGGTATTGAAACTAGAAGGAAAGATATCAAGAAAGAAAGAAGGAAGCTAAAGATAGAATATTAGAAGGTATTAAAGCTAGAATGAAAGATATAAAGAAAGAAAGAAAGAAAGAAACTAAGGAAAGAATGTTAGAAGGTATTAAAATTAGAATGAAAGATATCAAGAAAGAAAGAAAGAAAGAAACTAAAGATAGAATGTTAGAAGGTATTAAAGCTAGATTGAAAGATATAAAGAAAGAAAGAAAGAAACTAAAGATAGAATGTTAGAAGGTATTAAAGCTAGATTGAAAGATATAAAGAAAGAAAGAAAGAAACCAAAGATAGAATGTTAGAAGGTATTAAAGCTAGAATGAAAGATATCAAGAAAGAAAGAAAGAAAGAAACTAAAGAAAGAATGTTAGAAGGTATTAAAATTAGAATGAAAGATATCAAGAAAGAAAGAAAGAAAGAAACTAAAGATAGAATGTTAGAAGGTATTAAAGCTAGAATGAAAGATATAAAGAAAGAAAGAAAGAAACTAAAGATAGAATGTTAGAAGGTATTAAAGCTAGATTGAAAGATATAAAGAAAGAAAGAAAGAAACTAAAGATAGAATGTTAGAAGGTATTAAAGCTAGAATGAAAGATATCAAGAAAGAAAGAAAGAAAGAAACTAAAGAAAGAATGTTAGAAGCTATTAAAATTAGAATGAAAGATATCAAGAAAGAAAGAAAGAAAGAAACTAAAGATAGAATGTTAGAAGGTATTAAAACTAGAATGAAAGATATAAAGAAAGAAAGAAAGAAACTAAAGATAGAATGTTAGAAGGTATTAAAGCTAGATTGAAAGATATAAAGAAAGAAAGAAAGAAACTAAAGAAAGAATGTTAGAAGGTATTAAAATTAGAATGAAAGATATAAAGAAAGAAAGAAAAAAAGAAACTAAAGATAGAATGTTAGATGGTATTAAAGCTAGAATGAAAGATCTAAAGAAAGAAAGAAAAACTAAAGATAGAATGTTAGAAGGTATTAAAGCTAGAATGAAAGATGTCAAGAAAGAAAGAAAGAAACTAAAGATAGAATGTTAGAAGGTAATAAAGCTAGAATGAAAGATATCAAGAAAGAAAGAAAGAAAGAAATTAAAGAGAATGTTAGAAGGTATTGAAACTAGAAGGAAAGATATCAAGAAAGAAAGAAACTAAAGATAGAATGTTAGAAGGTATTAAAACAAGAATGAAAGCCATCAAGAAAGAAAGAAAGAAAGAAACTAAAGATAGAATGTTAGAAGGTATTAAGGATAGAAGTAAAGATATCAATAAAGAAAGAAAGAAACTATAGTTAGAATGTTAGAAGGTATTAAAACTAGAATGAAAGATATCAAGAAAGAAAGAAAGAAAGAAATTAAAGATAGAATGTTAGTAAGTATTAAAGCTAGTAGGAAAGATATAAAGAAAGAAAGAAAGAAATAAACTAAAGATAGAATGTTAGAAGGTATTAAAGCTAGAATGAAAGAAATAAATAAAGAAAGAAAGAAACTAAAGATAAAATGTTAGAAGGTATTAAAGCTAGAATGAAAGCTATCAAGAAAGAAAGAAAGAAAGAAACTAAAGATAGAATGTTAGAAGGTATTAAAACTAGAATGAAAGATATAAAGAAAGAAAGAAACTAAAGATAGAATGTTAGAAGGTATTAAAACTAGAATGAAAGATATCAAGAAAAAGAAAGGAAGAAACTAAAGATAGAATGTTAGAAGGTATTAAAGCTTGAATGAAAGAAAGAAAGAAAGAAACTAAAGATAGAATGTTAGAAGGTATTAAAACTAGAATGAAAGATATCAGGAAAGAAAGAAAGAAACTAAAGATAGAATGTTAGAAGGTATTAAAGCTAGATTGAAAGATATAAAGAAAGAAAGAAAGAAAGGAAGAAAGAAAGAAAGGAAGGAAGAAAGAAAGAAACTAAAGATAGAATGTTACAAGGTATTGAAACTTCAAGGAAATATATCAAGAAAGAAAGAAAGAAAGAAACTAAAGATACAATTTTAGAAGGTATTAAAGCTAAAATGAAAGATGTAAAGAAAGAAAGAAAGAAACTAAAGATAGAATGTTAGAAGGTATTAAAGCCAGAATGAAAGATATAAAGAAAGAAACTAAAGATAGAATGTTAGAAGTTATTAAAGCTAGAATGAAAGATATCAAGAAAGAAAGAAAGAAACTAAAGATAGAATGTTAGAAGTTATTAAAGCTAGAATGAAATATATAAAGAAAGAAAGAAAGAAAGAAACTAAAGAAAGAATGTTAGAAGGTATTAAAGCTAGAATGAAAGATATAAAGAAAGAAAAAAAGAAAGAAACTAAAGATAAAATGTTAGAAGGTATTAAAGCTAGAATGAAAGATATAAATAAAGAAAAAAAGAAAGAAACTAAAGGTAAAATGTTAGAAGGTATTAAAGCTAGAATGAAAGATATCAAGAAAGAAAGAAAGAAAGAAACTAAAGATAGAATGTTAGAAGGTATTAAAGCCAGAATGAAAGATATAAAGAAAGAAAGAAAGAAACTAAAGATAGAATGTTAGAAGTTATTAAAGCTAGAATGAAAGATATCAAGAAAGAAAGAAAGAAACTAAAGATAGAATGTTAGAAGTTATTAAAGCTAGAATGAAAGATATCAAGAAAGAAAGAAAGAAAGAAACTAAAGAAAGAATGTTAGAAGGTATTAAAATTAGAATGAAAGATATCAAGAAAGAAAGAAAGAAACTAAAGATAGAATGTTAGAAGGTATTAAAGCTAGAATGAAAGATATAAAGAAAGAAAGAAAGAAAGAAAGAAACTAAAGATAAAATGTTAGAAGGCACTAAAGCTAGAATGAAAGATATCAAGAAAGAAGAAAGAAACTAAAGAAAGAATGTTAGAAGGTATTAAAATTAGAATGAAAGATATCAAGAAAGAAAGAAAGAAAAAACGAAAGATAGAATGTTAGAAGGTATTAAAGCTAGAATGACATATATAAAGAAAGAAAGAAATAAAGAAACTAAAGATAAAATGTTAGAAGGTATTAAAGCTAGAATGAAAGATATCAAGAAAGAAAGAAAGAAAGAAACTAAAGATAGAATGTTAGAAGGTATTAAAGCTAGAATGAAAGATATAAAGAAAGAAAGAAAGAAAGAAATTAAAGATAGAATGTTAGAAGGTATTGAAACTAGAAGGAAAGATATCAAGAAAGAAAGAAGGAAACTAAAGATAGAATATTAGAAGGTATTAAAGCTAGAATGAAAGATATAAAGAAAGAAAGAAAGAAAGAAACTAAAGAAAGAATGTTAGAAAGTATAAAAATTAGAATGAAAGATATCAAGAAAGAAAGAAAGAAAGAAACTAAAGATAGAATGTTAGAAGGTATTAAAGCTCGATTGAAAGATATAAAGAAAGAAAGAAAGAAAAAAACTAAAGATAGAATGTTAGAAGGTATTAAAGCTAGAATGAAAGATATCAAGAAAGAAAGAAAGAAAGAAACTAAAGAAAGAATGTTAGAAGGTATTAAAATTAGAATGAAAATTATCAAGAAAGAAAGAAAGAAAGAAACTAAAGATAGAATGTTAGAAGGTATTAAAGCTAGAATGAAAGATATAAAGAAAGAAAGAAAGAAACTAAAGATAGAATGTTAGAAGGTATTAAAGCTAGATTGAAAGATATAAAGAAAGAAAGAAACTAAAGATAGAATGTTAGAAGGTATTCAACCTAGAATGAAAGATATCAAGAAAGAAAGAAAGAAAGAAACTAAAGAAAGAATGTTAGAAGGTATTAAAATTGGAATGAAAGATATCAAGAAAGAAAGAAAGAAAGAAACTAAAGATAGAATGTTAGAAGGTATTAAAGCTAGAATGAAAGATATAAAGAAAGAAAGAAAAAAACTAAAGATAGAATGTTAGAAGGTATTAAAGCTAGAATGAAAGATATCAAGAAAGAAAGAAAGAAAGAAACTAAAGAAAGAATGTTAGAAGGTATTAAAATTAGAATGAAAATTATCAAGAAAGAAAGAAAGAAAGAAACTAAAGATAGAATGTTAGAAGGTATTAAAGCTAGAATGAAAGATATAAAGAAAGAAAGAAAGAAACTAAAGATAGAATGTTAGAAGGTATTAAAGCTAGATTGAAAGATATAAAGAAAGAAAGAAACTAAAGATAGAATGTTAGAAGGTATTCAACCTAGAATGAAAGATATCAAGAAAGAAAGAAAGAAAGAAACTAAAGAAAGAATGTTAGAAGGTATTAAAATTAGAATGAAAGATATCAAGAAAGAAAGAAAGAAAGAAACTAAAGATAGAATGTTAGAAGGTATTAAAGCTAGAATGAAAGATATAAAGAAAGAAAGAAAGAAACTAAAGATAGAATGTTAGAAGGTATTAAAGCTAGAATGAAAGATATCAAGAAAGAAGGAAAAACTAAAGATAGAATGTTAGAAGGTATTAAAGCTAGAATGAAAGATATCAAGAAAGAAAGAAAGAAACTAAAGATAGAATGTTAGAAGGTATTAAAGCTAGAATGAAAGATATCAAGAAAGAAAGAAAGAAAGAAATTAAAGAGAATGTTAGAAGGTATTGAAACTAGAAGGAAAGATATCAAGAAAGAAAGAAACTAAAGATAGAATGTTATAAGGTATTAAAACAAGAATGAAAGATATCAAGAAAGAAAGAAAGAAAGAAACTAAAGATAGAATGTTAGAAGGTATTAAGGATAGAAGGAAAGATATCAATAAAGAAAGAAAGAAACTATAGTTAGAATGTTAGAAGGTATTAAAACTAGAATGAAAGATATCAAGAAAGAAAGAAAGAAAGAAATTAAAGATAGAATGTTAGTAATTATTAAAGCTAGTAGGAAAGATATAAAGAAAGAAAGAAAGAAAGAAACTAAAGATAGAATGTTAGAAGGTATTAAAGCTAGAATGAAAGATATCAAGAAAGAAAGAAAGAAAGAAACTAAAGATAGAATGTTAGAAGGTATTAAAACTAGAATGAAAGATATCAAGAAAAAGAAAGGAAGAAACTAAAGATAGAATGTTAGAAGGTATTAAAGCTTGAATGAAAGAAAGAAAGAAAGAAACTAAAGATAGAATGTTAGAAGGTATTAAAACTAGAATGAAAGATATCAGGAAAGAAAGAAAGAAACTAAAGATAGAATGTTAGAAGGTATTAAAGCTAGATTAAAAGATATAAAGAAAGAAAGAAGGGAAGGAAGAAAGAAAGAAAGGAAGAAAGAAATAAAGAAACTAAAGATAGAATGTTACAAGGTATTGAAACTAGAAGGAAATATATCAAGAATGAAAGAAAGAAAGAAACTAAAGATAGAATTTTAGAAGGTATTAAAGCTAAAATGAAAGATGTAAAGAAAGAAAGAAAGAAACTAAAGATAGAATGTTAGAAGGTATTAAAGCCAGAATGAAAGATATAAAGAAAGAAAGAAAGAAACTAAAGATAGAATGTTAGAAGTTATTAAAGCTAGAATGAAAGATATCAAGAAAGAAAGAAAGAAACTAAAGATAGAATGTTAGAAGTTATTAAAGCTAGAATGAAATATATAAAGAAAGAAAGAAAGAAAGAAACTAAAGAAAGAATGTTAGAAGGTATTAAAATTAGAATGAGAGATATCAAGAAAGAAAGAAAGAAACTAAAGATAGAATGTTAGAAGGTATTAAAGCTAGAATGAAAGATATAAAGAAAGAAAGAAAGAAAGAAAGAAAGAAAGAAAGAAACTAAAGATAAAATGTTAGAAGGTATTAAAGCTCGAATGAAAGATATCAAGAAAGAAGAAAGAAACTAAAGAAAGAATGTTAGAAGGTATTAAAATTAGAATGAAAGATATCAAGAAAGAAAGACAGAAAAAACGAAAGATAGAATGTTAGAAGGTATTAAAGCTAGAATGACATATATAAAGAAAGAAAGAAAGAAAGAAACTAAAGATAAAATGTTAGAAGGTATTAAAGCTAGAATGAAAGATATCAAGAAAGAAAGAAAGAACGAAACTAAAGATAGAATGTTAGAAGGTATTAAAGCTACAATGAAAGAGATCAAGAAAAAGAAAGGAAGAAACTAAAGATAGAGTGTTAGAAGGTATTAAAACTAGAATGAAAGATATCAGGAAAGAAAGAAAGAAAGAAACTAAAGAAAGAATGTTAGAATGTATTAAAGCTAGAATGAAAGATATAAAGAAAGAAAGAAAGAAAGAAAGAAATTAAAGATAGAATGTTGGAAGGTATTGAAACTAGAAGGAAAGATATCAAGAAAGAAAGAAGGAAACTAAAGATAGAATATTAGAAAGTATTAAAGCTAGAATGAAAGATATAAAGAAAGAAAGAAAGAAACTAAAGAAAGAATGTTAGAAGGTATTAAAATTAGAATGAAAGATATCAAGAAAGAAAGAAAGAAAGAAAGAAACTAAAGATATAATGTTAGAAGGTATTAAAGCTAGAATGAAAGATATAAAGAAAGAAAGAAAGAAACTAAAGATAGAATGTTAGAAGGTATTAAAGCTAGATTGAAAGTTATAAAGAAAGAAAGAAAGAAAGAAACTAAAGATAGAATGTAAGAAGGTATTAAAGCTAGAATGAAAGATATCAAGATAGAAAGAAAAAAAAATTAAAGAGAATGTTAGAAGATATTGAAAATAGAAGGAAATATATGAAGAAAGAAAGAAAGAAAGAAACTAAAGATAGAATGTTAGAAGGTATTAAAGCTAGAATGAAAGATATAAAGAAAGAAAAAAGAAAGAAACTAAAGATAAAATGTTAGAAGGTATTAAAGCTAGAATGAAAGATATAAAGAAAGAAAGAAAGAAAGAAACTAAAGATAGAATGTTAGAAGGTATTAAAGCTAGAATGAAAGATATAAAGAAAGAAAGAAAGAAAGAAAGAAACTAAAAATAGAATGTTAGAAGGTATTAAAGCTAGAATGAAAGATATAAAGAAAGAAAGAAAGAAAGAAATTAAAGATAAAATGTTAGAAGGTATTAAAGCTAGAAAGAAAGATATCAAGAAAGAAGAAAGAAACTAAAGAAAGAATGTTAGAAGGTATTAAAATTAGAATGAAAGATATCAAGAAAGAAAGAAAGAAAAAATGAAAGATAGAATGTTAGAAGGTATTAAAGCTAGAATGACATATATAAAGAAAGAAAGAAAGAAAGAAACTAAAGATAAAATGTTAGAAGGTATTAAAGCTAGAATGAAAGATATCAAGAAAGAAAGAAAGAAAGAAACTAAAGATAGAATGTTAGAAGGTATTAAAGCTACAATGAAAGATATCAAGATAAAGAAAGGAAGAAACTAAAGATAGAGTGTTAGAAGGTATTAAAGCTTGAATGAAAGATATAAAGAAAGAAAGAAAGAAACTAAAAAGAGAATGTAAGAAGGTATTAAAACTAGAATGAAAGATATCAAGAAAGAAAGAAAGAAACTAAAGAAAGAATGTTAGAATGTATTAAAGCTAGAATGAAAGATATAAAGAGAGAAAGAAAGAAAGAAAGAAATTAAAGATAGAATGTTAGAAGGTATTAAAGCTAGAATGAAAGATATAAAGAAAGAAAGAAAGAAAGAAACTAAAGAAAGAATGTTAGAAGGTATTAAAATTAGCATGAAAGATATCAAGAAAGAAAGAAAGAAAGAAACTAAAGATAGAATGTTATAAGGTATTAAAGCTAGATTGAAAGATATAAAGAAAGAAAGAAAGAAAGAAAGAAAGAAACTAAAGATAGAATGTTAGAAGGTATTAAAGCTAGATTGAAAGATATAAAGAAAGAAAGAAAGAAAGAAACTAAAGATAGAATGTTAGAAGGTATTAAAGCTAGAATGAAAGATATCAAGAAAGAAAGAAAGAAAGAAATTAAAGAGAATGTTAGAAGATATTGAAAATAGAAGGAAAGATATCAAGAAAGAAAGAAAGAAGGAAAGAAACTAAAGATAGAATGTTAGAAGGTATTAAAGCTAGAATGAAAGATATAAAGAAAGAAAAAAAGAAAGAAACTAAAGATAAAATGTTAGAAGGTATTAAAGCTAGAATGAAAGATATCAAGAAAGAAAGAAAGAAAGAAACTAAAGATAGAATGTTAGAAGGTATTAAAGCTAGAATGAAAGATATAAAGAAAGAAAGAATGAAAGAAAGAAACTAAAGATAGAATGTTAGAAGATATTAAAACTAGAATGAAAGATATCAAGAAAAAGAAAGAAAGAAAGAAAGAAACTAAAGATAGATTGTTAGAAGGTATTAAAGCTAGAATGAAAGATATAAAGAAAGAAAGAAAGAAAGAAAGAAAGAAAGAAAGAAAGAAAGAAACTAAAGATAGAATTTTAAAAGGTATTAAAGCTAAAATGAAAGATGTAAAGAAAGAAAGAAAGAAACTAAAAATAGAATGTTAGAAGGTATTAAAGCCAGAATGAAAGATATAGAGAAAGAAAGAAAGAAACTAAAGATAGAATGTTAGAAGTTATTAAAGCTAGAATGAAAGATATAAAGAAAGAAAAAAAGAAAGAAACTAAAGATAGAATATTAGAAGATATTAAAGCTAGAATGAAAGATATCAAGAAAGAAAGAAAGAAACTAAAGAAAGAATGTTAGAAGGTATTAAAATTAGAATGAAAGATATCAAGGAAGAAAGAAAGAAAGAAAGAAACTAAAGATAGAATGTTAGAAGGTATTAAAGCTAGAATGAAAGATATAAAGAAAGAAAGAAAGAAAGAAAGAAAGAAAGAAACTAAAGATAGAATATTAGAAGATATTAAAGCTAGAATGAAAGATATCAAGAAAGAAAGAAAGAAACTAAAGAAAGAATGTTAGACGGTATTAAAATTAGAATGAAACATATCAAGGAAGAAAGAAAGAAAGAAAGAAACTAAAGACAGAATGTTAGAAGGTATTAAAGCTAGAATGAAAGATATAAAGAAAGAAAGAAAGAAAGAAAGAAAGAAAAAACGAAAGATAGAATGTTAGAAGGTATTAAAGCTGGAATGAAATATATAAAGAAAGAAAGAAAGAAAGAAACTAAAGATAAAATGTTAGATGTTATTAAAGCTAGAATGAAAGATATCAAGAAAGAAAGAAAGAAAGAAACTAAAGATAGAATGTTAGAAGGTATTAAAGCTTGAATGAAAGATATAAAGAAAGAAAGAAACTAAAGATAGAATGTAAGAAGGTATTAAAACGAGAATGAAATATATCAAGAAAGAAAGAAAGAAAGAAACTAAAGAAAGAATGTTAGAAGTTATTAAAGCTAGAATGAAAGATATAAATAAAGAAAGAAAGAAAGAAATTAAAGATAGAATGTTAGAAGGTATTGAAACTTGAAGGAAAGATATCAAGAAAGAAAGAAGGAAACTAAAGATAGAATATTAGAAGGTATTAAAGCTAGAATGAAAGATATAAAGAAAGAAAGAAAGAAACTAAAGAAAGAATGTTAGAAGGTATTAAAATTAGAATGAAAGATATCAAGAAAGAAAGAAAGAAAGAAACTAGAGATAGAATGTTAGAAGGTATTAAAGCTAGAATGAAAGATATAAAGAAAGAAAGAAACTAAAGATAGAATGTTAGAAGTTATTAAAGCTAGATTGAAAGATATAAAGAAAGAAAGAAAGAAAGAAACTAAAGATAGAATGTTAGAAGGTATTAAAGCTAGAATGAAAGATATCAAGAAAGAAAGAAAGAAAGAAAGTAAAGAGAATGTTAGAAGATATTGAAAATAGAAGGAAATATATCAAAAAAGAAAGAAAGAAGGAAACTAAATATAGAATGTTAGAAGGTATTAAAGCTAGAATGAAAGATATAAAGAAAGAAAAGAAGACACTAAAGATAAAATGTTAGAAGGTATTAAAGCTAGAATGAAAGATATCGAGAAAGAAAGAAAGAAAGAAACTAAAGATAGAATGTTAGAAGGTATTGAAGCTAGAATGAAAGATATAAAGAAAGAAAGAAAGAAAGAAAGAAACTAAAGATAGAATGTTAGAAGGTATTAAAGCTTGAATGACAGATATAAAGAAAGAAAGAAACTAAAGATAGAATTTTAGAAGGTATTAAAGCTAGAATGAAAGATATAAAGAAAGAAAGAATGAAAGAAAGAAACTAAAGATCAATTGTTAGAAGGTATTGAAACTTGAAGGAAAGATATCAAGAAAGAAAGAAAGAAAGAAAAGAAAGATAGAATATTAGAAGGTATTAAAGCTAAAATGAAAGATATCAAGGAAGAAAGAAAGAAACTAAAGATAAAATGTTAGAAGTTATTAAAGCTAGAATGAAAGATATAAAGAAAGAATGAAAGAAAGAAACTAAAGATAGAATGTTAGAAGGTATTGAAACTAGAAGGAAAGATATCAAGAAAGAAAGACAGAAAGTAACTAAAGGTAGAATATTAGAAGATATTAAAGCTAGAATGAAAGATATAAAGAAAGAAAGAAAGAAACTAAAGAAAGAATGTTAGAAGGTATTAAAGCTAGAATGAAAGATATCAAGAAAGAAAGAAAGAAAGAAACTAAAGATAGAATGTTAGAAGGTATTGAAACTATAAGGAAAGATATCAAGAAAGAAAGAAAGAATGAAACTAAAGATAGAATATTAGAAGGTATTAAAGCTAGAATGAAAGATATAAAGAAAGAAAGAAAGAAGGAAACTAAAGAAAGAATGTTAGAAGGTATTAAAATTAGAATGAAAGATATCAAGAAAGAAAGAAACTAAAGAGAGAATGTTAGAAGGTATTAAAGCTAGAATGAAAGATATAAGGAAAGAAAGAAAGAAAGAAACTAAAGATAGAATGTTAGAAGGTATTAAAGCTAGAATGAAAGATATCAAGAAAGAAAGAGAGAAACTAAAGAGAGAATGTTAGAAGGTATTAAAGCTAGAATGAAAGATATAAAGAAAGAAAGAAAGAAAGAAAGAAAGAAAGAAACAAACTAAAGATAGAATGTTAGAAGGTATTGAAACTAGAAGGAAAGATATCAAGAAAGAAAGACAGAAAGAAACTAAAGGTAGAATATTAGAAGATATTAAAGCTAGAATGAAAGATATCAAGAAAGAAGAAAGAAACTAAAGAAAGAATGTTAGAAGGTATTAAAATTAGAATGAAAGATATCAAGAAAGAAAGACAGAAAAAACGAAAAATAGAATGTTAGAAGGTATTAAAGCTAGAATGACATATATAAAGAAAGAAAGAAAGAAAGAAACTAAAGATAAAATGTTAGAAGGTATTAAAGCTAGAATGAAAGATATCAAGAAAGAAAGAAAGAAAGAAACTAAAGATAGAATGTTAGAAGGTATTAAAGCTACAATGAAAGATATCAAAAAAAAGAAAGGAAGAAACTAAAGATAGAGTGTTAGAAGGTATTAAAGCTTGAATGAAAGATATAAAGAAAGAAAGAAAGAAACTAAAGATAGAATGTAAGAAGGTATTAAAACTAGAATGAAAGATATCAAGAAAGAAAGAAAGAAAGAAACTAAAGAAAGAATGTTAGAATGTATTAAAGCTAGAATGAAAGATAAAAAGAAAGAAAAAAAGAAAGAAAGAAATTAAAGATAGAATGTTGGAAGGTATTGAAACTAGAAGGAAAGATATCAAGAAAGAAAGAAGGAAACTAAAGATAGAATATTAGAAGGTATTAAAGCTAGAATGAAAGATATAAAGAAAGAAAGAAAGAAACTAAAGAAAGAATGTTAGAAGGTATTAAAATTAGAATGAAAGATATCAAGAAAGAAAGAAAGAAAGAAACTAAAGATAGAATGTTAGAAGGTATTAAAGCTAGAATGAAAGAGATAAAGGAAGAAAGAAAGAAACTAAAGATAGAATGTTAGAAGGTATTAAAGCTAGATTGAAAGTTATAAAGAAAGAAAGAAAGAAAGAAACTAAAGATAGAATGTAAGAAGGTATTAAAGCTAGAATGAAAGATATCAAGAAAGAAAGAAAAAAAAATTAAAGAGAATGTTAGAAGATATTGAAAATAGAAAGAAAGATATGAAGAAAGAAAGAAAGAAAGAAACTAAAGATAGAATGTTAGAAGGTATTAAAGCTAGAATGAAAGATATAAAGAAAGAAAAAAAGAAAGAAACTAAAGATAAAATGTTAGAAGTTATTAAAGCTAGAATGAAAGATATAAAGAAAGAAAGAAAGAAAGAAACTAAAGATAGAATGTTAGAAGGTATTAAAGCTAGAATGAAAGATATAAAGAAAGAAAGAAAGAAACTAAAGATAGAATGTTAGAAGGTATTAAAGCTAGATTGAAAGTTATAAAGAAAGAAAGAAAGAAACTAAAGATAGAATGTTAGAAGGTATTAAAGCTAGAATGAAAGATATAAAGAAGAAAAAAAGAAAGAAACTAAAGATAAAATGTTAGAAGGTATTAAAGCTAGAATGAAAGATATAAAGAAAGAAAAAGAGAAAGAAACTAAAGATAAAATGTTAGAAGGTATTAAAGCTAGAATGAAAGATATCAAGAAAGAAAGAAAGAAAGAAACTAAAGATAGAATGTTAGAAGGTATTAAAGCCAGAATGAAAGATATAAAGAAAGAAAGAAAGAAACTAAAGATAGAATGTTAGAAGTTATTAAAGCTAGAATGAAAGATATCAAGAAAGAAAGAAAGAAACTAAAGATAGAACGTTAGAAGTTATTAAAGCTAGAATAAAAGATATCAAGAAAAAAAGAAAGAAACTAAAGAAAGAATGTAATAAGGTATTAAAATTAGAATGAAAGATATCAAGAAAGAAAGAAAGAAACTAAAGATAGAATGTTAGAAGGTATTAAAGCTAGAATGAAAGATATAAAGAAAGAAAGAAAGAAAGAAATTAAAGATAAAATGTTAGAAGGTATTAAAGCTAGAAAGAAAGATATCAAGAAAGAAGAAAGAAACTAAAGAAAGAATGTTAGAAGGTATTAAAATTAGAATGAAAGATATCAAGAAAGAAAGAAAGAAAAAATGAAAGATAGAATGTTAGAAGGTATTAAAGCTAGAATGACATATATAAAGAAAGAAAGAAAGAAAGAAACTAAACATAAAATGTTAGAAGGTATTAAAGCTAGAATGAAAGATATCAAGAAAGAAAGAAAGAAAGAAACGAAAGATAGAATGTTAGAAGGTATTAAAGCTACAATGAAAGATATCAACATAAAGAAAGGAAGAAACTAAAGATAGAGTGTTAGAAGGTATTAAAGCTTGAATGAAAGATATAAAGAAAGAAAGAAAGAAACTAAAGATAGAATGTAAGAAGGTATTAAAACTAGAATGAAAGATATCAAGAAAGAAAGAAAGAAAGAAACTAAACAAAGAATGTTAGAATGTATTAAAGCTAGAACGAAAGATATAAAGAGAGAAAGAAAGAAAGAAAGAAATTAAAGATAGAATGTTAGAAGGTATTGAAACTAGAAGGAAAGATATCAAGAAAGAAAGAAAGAAAGAAACTAAAGATAGAATGTTAGAAGGTATTAAAGCTAGAATGAAAGATATAAAGAAAGAAAGAAAGAAAGAAACTAAAGAAAGAATGTTAGAAGGTATTAAAATTAGAATGAAAGATATCAAGAAAGAAAGAAAGAAAGAAACTAAAGATAGAATGTTAGAAGGTATTAAAGCTAGAAAGAAAGATATCAAGAAAGAAGAAAGAAACTAAAGAAAGAATGTTAGAAGGTATTAAAATTAGAATGAAAGATATCAAGAAAGAAAGAAAGAAAAAATGAAAGATAGAATGTTAGAAGGTATTAAAGCTAGAATGACATATATAAAGAAAGAAAGAAAGAAAGAAACTAAACATAAAATGTTAGAAGGTATTAAAGCTAGAATGAAAGATATCAAGAAAGAAAGAAAGAAAGAAACGAAAGATAGAATGTTAGAAGGTATTAAAGCTACAATGAAAGATATCAAGATAAAGAAAGGAAGAAACTAAAGATAGAGTGTTAGAAGGTATTAAAGCTTGAATGAAAGATATAAAGAAAGAAAGAAAGAAACTAAAGATAGAATGTAAGAAGGTATTAAAACTAGAATGAAAGATATCAAGAAAGAAAGAAAGAAAGAAACTAAAGAAAGAATGTTAGAATGTATTAAAGCTAGAACGAAAGATATAAAGAGAGAAAGAAAGAAAGAAAGAAATTAAAGATAGAATGTTAGAAGGTATTGAAACTAGAAGGAAAGATATCAAGAAAGAAAGAAAGAAAGAAACTAAAGATAGAATGTTAGAAGGTATTAAAGCTAGAATGAAAGATATAAAGAAAGAAAGAAAGAAAGAAACTAAAGAAAGAATGTTAGAAGGTATTAAAATTAGCATGAAAGATATCAAGAAAGAAAGAAAGAAAGAAAGAAACTAAAGATAGAATGTTATAAGGTATTAAAGCTAGATTGAAAGATATAAAGAAAGAAAGAAAGAAACTAAAGATAGACTGTTAGAAGGTATTAAAGCTAGATTGAAAGATATAAAGAAAGAAAGAAAGAAAGAAACTAAAGATAGAATGTTAGAAGGTATTAAAGCTAGAATGAAAGATATCAAGAAAGAAAGAAAGAAAGAAATTAAAGAGAATGTTAGAAGATATTGAAAATAGAAGGAAAGATATCAAGAAAGAAAGAAAGAAGGAAAGAAACTAAAGATAGAATGTTAGAAGGTATTAAAGCTAGAATGAAAGATATAAAGAAAAAAAGAAAGAAACTAAAGATAAAATGTTAGAAGGTATTAAAGCTAGAATGAAAGATATCAAGAAAGAAAGAAAGAAAGAAACTAAAGATAGAATGTTAGAAGGTATTAAAGCTAGAATGAAAGATATAAAGAAAGAAAGAATGAAAGAAAGAAACTAAAGATAGAATGTTAGAAGGTATTAAAACTAGAATGAAAGATATCAAGAAAAAGAAAGAAAGAAAGAAAGAAAGAAAGAAACTAAAGATAGATTGTTAGAAGGTATTAAAGCTAGAATGAAAGATATAAAGAAAGAAAGAAAGAAAGAAAGAAAGAAAGAAACTAAAGATAGAATTTTAAAAGGTATTAAAGCTAAAATGAAAGATGTAAAGAAAGAAAGAAAGAAACTAAAAATAGAATGTTAGAAGGTATTAAAGCCAGAATGAAAGATATAGAGAAAGAAAGAAAGAAAGAAACTATAGATAGAATATTAGAAGATATTAAAGCTAGAATGAAAGATATCAAGAAAGAAAGAAAGAAACTAAAGAAAGAATGTTAGAAGGTATTAAAATTAGAATGAAAGATATCAAGGAAGAAAGAAAGAAAGAAAGAAACTAAAGATAGAATGTTAGAAGGTATTAAAGCTAGAATGAAAGATATAAAGAAAGAAAGAAAGAAAGAAAGAAACTAAAGATAGAATATTAGAAGATATTAAAGCTAGAATGAAAGATATCAAGAAAGAAAGAAAGAAACTAAAGAAAGAATGTTAGAAGGTATTAAAATTAGAATGAAAGATATCAAGGAAGAAAGAAAGAAAGAAAGAAACTAAAGATAGAATGTTAGAAGGTATTAAAGCTAGAATGAAAGATATAAAGAAAGAAAGAAAGAAAGAAAGAAAGAAAGAAAGAAACTAAAGATAAAATGTTAGAAGGTATTAAAGCTAGAATGAAAGATATCAAGAAAGAAGAAAGAAACTAAAGAAAGAATGTTAGAAGGTATTAAAATTAGAATGAAAGATACTAAGAAATAAAGAAAGAAAAAACGAAAAATAGAATGTTAGAAGGTATTAAAGCTGGAATGAAATATATAAAGAAAGAAAGAAAGAAAGAAACTAAAGATAAAATGTTAGATGTTATTAAAGCTAGAATGAAAGATATCAAGAAAGAAAGAAAGAAAGAAACTAAAGATAGAATGTTAGAAGGTATTAAAGCTAGAATGAAAGATATAAAGAAAGAAAGAAAGAAACTAAAGATAGAGTGTTAGAAGGTATTAAAGCTTGAATGAAAGATATAAAGAAAGAAAGAAACTAAAGATAGAATGTTAGAAGGTATTAAAACGAGAATGAAATAAATCAAGAAAGAAAGAAAGAAAGAAACTAAAGAAAGAATGTTAGAAGGTATTAAAGCTAGAATGAAAGATATAAAGAAAGAAAGAAAGAAAGAAATTAAAGATAGAATGTTAGAAGGTATTGAAACTAGAAGGAAAGATATCAAGAAAGAAAGAAGGAAACTAAAGATAGAATATTAGAAGGTATTAAAGCTAGAATGAAAGATATAAAGAAAGAAAGAAAGAAAGAAACTAAAGAAAGAATGTTAGAAGGTATTAAAATTAGAATGAAAGATATCAAGAAAGAAAGAAAGAAAGAAACTAGAGATAGAATGTTAGAAGGTATTAAAGCTAGAATGAAAGATATAAAGAAAGAAAGAAACTAAAGATAGAATGTTAGAAGTTATTAAAGCTAGATTGAAAGATATAAAGAAAGAAAGAAAGAAAGAAACTAAAGATAGAATGTTAGAAGGTATTAAAGCTAGAATGAAAGATATCAAGAAAGAGAGAAAGAAAGAAAGTAAAGAGAATGTTAGAAGATATTGAAAATAGAAGGAAATATATCAAGAAAGAAAGAAAGAAGGAAACTAAATATAGAATGTTAGAAGGTATTAAAGCTAGAATGAAAGATATAAAGAAAGAAAAGAAGAAACTAAAGATAAAATGTTAGAAGGTATTAAAGCTAGAATGAAAGATATCAAGAAAGAAAGAAAGAAAGAAACTAAAGATAGAATGTTAGAAGGTATTAAAGCTAGAATGAAAGATATAAAGAAAGAAAGAAAGAAAGAAAGAAACTAAAGATTGAATGTTAGAAGGTATTAAAACTAGAATGAAAGATATCAAGAAAAAGAAAGAAAGAAAGAAAGAAAGAAACTAAAGATAGAATGTTAAAAGGTATTAAAGCTAGAATGAAAAATATAAAAAAAACGAAGAAAGAAACTAAAGATAGAATTTTAAAAGGTATTAAAGCTAAAATGAAAGATGTAAAGAAAGAAAGAAAGAAACTAAAAATAGAATGTTAGAAGGTATTAAAGCCAGAATGAAAGATATAAAGAAAGAAAGAAAGAAACTAAAGATAGAATGTTAGAAGTTATTAAAGCTAGAATGAAAAATATCAAGAAAGAAAGAAAGAAACTAAAGACAGAATGTTAGAAGTTATTAAAGCTAGAATGAAAGATATAAAGAAAGAAAGAAAGAAAGAAAGAAACTAAAGATAGAATATTAGAAGATATTAAAGCTAGAATGAAAGATATCAAGAAAGAAAGAAAGAAAGAAAGAAAATAAAGAAAGAATGTTAGAAGGTATTAAAATTAGAATGAAAGATATCAAGAAAGAAAGAAAGAAAGAAAGAAACGAAAGATATAATGTTTCAAGGTATTAAAGCTAGAATGAAAGATATAAAGAAAGGAAGAAAGGAAGAAAGAAAGAAACTAAAGATAAAATGTTAGAAGGTATTAAAGCTAGAATGAAAGATATCAAGAAAGAAGAAAGAAACTAAAGATAAAATGTTAGAAGGTATTAAAGCTAGAATGAAAGATATCAAGAAAGAAAGAAAGAAAGAATCTAAAGATAGAATGTTAGAAGGTATTAAAACTAGAATGAAAGATATAAAGAAAGAAAGAAAGAAACTAAAGATAGAGTGTTAGAAGGTATTAAAGCTTGAATGAAAGATATAAAGAAAGAAAGAAAGAAACTAAAGATAGAATGTAAGAAGGTATTAAAACGAGAATGAAATATATCAAGAAAGAAAGAAAGAAAGAAACTAAAGAAAGAATGTTAGAAGGTATTAAAGCTAGAATGAAAGATATAAAGAAAGAAAGAAAGAAAGAAAGAAATTAAAGATAGAATGTTAGAAGGTATTGAAACTAGAAGGAAAGATATCAAGAAAGAAAGAAAGAAACTAAATGTAGAATGTTAGAAGGTATTAAAGCTAGAATGAAAGATATAAAGAAAGAAAAAAAGAAAGAAAGAAACTAAAGATAAAATGTTAGAAGGTATTAAAGCTAGAATGAAAGATAGAAAGAAAGAAAGAAAGAAACTAAAGATAGAATGTTAGAAGGTATTAAAACTAGAATGAAAGATATCAAGAAAAAGAAAGAAAGAAAGAAAGAAAGAAAGAAAGAAAGAAAGAAAGAAAGAAAGAAAGAAAGAAAGAAAGAAAGAAAGAAAGAAAGAAAGAAAGAAAGAAAGAAAGAAACTAAAGATAGAATGTTGAAAAGGTTCCGGTTCCGGTTGGGTGAGACAACATCGTTTGTTTGTGCTGCGTCCTCCGGCCTAATCTTTTAAAGTTTTTTTAAACAACTATCCTGTCCAAGACAGCCTGGTAATTATCAGTATTCTTGCTGTGCTTGATGCCGAACAAAGAAACAGAAATAGACCTGATAACAAACAACTTGCAAGCTAGACTTTGCGGTTTGTTGTGCATATCTTTGGCGATAGGACAAGTATAATCAGCAAAATTAACTGCTGCTTTTGGGAGCTGACATCAACAACATCTGGAGACCCAAAGCTGAAGCCACTGGGTTAAAATGACCTCATCAAATATGTTGGTGGCATTATCTAAGTTCTCTGTTTAAAGAGTTCGTGTATACTCCTGCTACTTTAAGGACGGGTCGTCGCTAAGGCCAAGAGGCTTGGAAGAGAAGGTTCGCCTGAGGCAGGGAATAAGCTTTGTTTGTTTGTTTGATGGCAGTCCCTATGCTTCCATTTCCTCTCCATTGCTCGACTGTTGATTAATCGGCGAGAACCTCCAAACCCACGGAATGCCAGCTGAAGCGCCCCGCTTTCTATAACTTTGATTGAAAAGCTTTGTAACTTCTGTATCAAGCAGACACTCATTATCAAGCACTCACTATCAAGTAGAGATTCACGGAGTAAGAACGGCAGGTGTGGTAACCCATTTGAGATTACTTCTCCGCCTTGAGAATGAAACTCCCTCTAAATTTTGATATTTGTTGCCGCAAAGTCTAAAGACAGCTAAAGTCTAAAGACAGCTTTATTTTGACTGTGGATGGTTGGGAGCTGAAACGGACACTCAGTTGTGGGCTTCTTAAGAACTCTAAAGAAAATTTGGGAGTGCCTGCTCTGTGTCTGTTCATATTTCTATTATTGCGTTCAAGTTTGCGGGAGCTCCCCACCATTTTTAATTTTAATTTTTAGCATGTTTTTAATTTAGTTTTTAACTTTTAATTCTGGTTGATGGGCTTATTATAACTATATATATATTTGAGTATTTTCTGAACTTAGTATTGATTAGTCAAACAGAATTTGGAATTTGTTGCATTTATAGTTTTATAGTTTTATATATGTATAGAATTGATCATAGTTTATTATTATCTTACTTTTTTATTTTTTTCCTATTATCTTACTATTATTATTTTCTGAATTTAGCCTATTATAGTAATAATCTGATTTTATTGAATAATGGTTTTTACTAGACAGGGGTATAAAAAACATGGGATTTCCCCAGCACATGGCAGCTTTTTAGAAGAGAGGAAAGGGAGGAAAGGGAGACAAAAGAAAATCACTAATTTCTTTTCTCCCAAAAATGAGGGCATTGAACACACAAATGAAACTTTAGACTGGTCAGTTGAGAATAGGTGTACAATAATAGAATTAAACAAAGAAGATCCTGGTCTTAACCTGGCAATGGAACTAGCAGCTGCAGAAAATGCTTTGGACACCAGTGGGGTGGAGAAGAAAGGAAGAAGGGAGGTAGATGACTTTATATTACAACAAATAGAGGAATTAACACAAAGAGGCACCCAAATAGAAAAAGGACCCCTGCCAAAAATAATTAAGGCAAGTGATAAGTCTGATATCAGCACACTGTTCCACTGGGTAAAAGATATCTTAGATGAGATGAAGTTAATTAAATCATTCCTCTTCGAATCTCATGAGCTACTAACTACATTAACCAACTTAATTGCAATAAGCAATTTACCCAGAAACAATAATACACAAACTGACCAAGGTACCGCACCCCCAGTTCCACTGGATGATTTGCCCAAAGGGAAAAAAAACTCTAAAAAGAAGGTTAAAAACAGGGCACAGGTAGGGAGTCTGCATGGGTGTACAAAGAAGACTAAAAATATTAAGCACACAAGCAAGACAAGAAAGTCATCTGACAAGATGGATTTTCATAATTTATTTAAACTTATTGAGAGGAAACCAGAGAAAGAAGGAAAATCATCTAGATCCAAAAGGAACTCTGAAAAGTTAGATATTGGCCAGGCCCTAACAAATTTAGACCAAATAGCTATTACTCCCCCCATACAAGACATTGAGGATAAAATAGATATAGTGGGAAATGATCCATGGACTGATGTGATAAATAGTAACTCTAAGAAGAATAACCAATTAACAGCCCAGTTGATGCAGCCTGAGAATAGAACTAGATGGAAGTTAAGATTAATGGCTAACACTTTAGCATTCTGTGGATATCCAAAACGAAAAGGGATACTTACCCAGAATGAACGCAAATGGAACTTGATTAGCACTCTAGAACCTATAATCCCTGAATTAACTTCCATGTCCCAAATTCTAAATGTAGACTACTTATTCTACAATTATACCCAAGCACGTGTGATAGCAACATTCAGAGATAGCATAATAACTAATAGGATTTATAGCAGAAGAAAGGAATTAGCTGCGAGGGGTATAACTGCTGTACGATGTTTTAAAAACATAGCACATCCCCTACCTCTCTTGTGTGGATACACTAGAGAATGAAAGATATAAAGAAAGAAAGAAAGAAAGAAACTAAAGATAGAATGTTAGAAGGTATTAAAACTAGAATGAAAGATATCAAGAAAAAGAAAGAAAGAAAGAAAGAAAGAAACTAAAGATAGAATGTTAGAAGGTATTAAAGCTAGAATGAAAGATATAAAGAAAGAAAGAAAGAAAGAAACTAAGGATAGAATGTTAGAAGGTATTGAAACTAGAAGGAAAGATATTAAGAAAAAGAAAGAAAGAAAGAAAGAAAGAAAGAAAGAAACTAAGGATAGAATGTTAGAAGGTATTGAAACTAGAAGGAAAGATATTAAGAAAAAGAAAGAAAGAAAGAAAGAAAGAAAGAAAGCATCTAAAGATAGAATGTTAGAAGGTATTAAAGCTAGAATGAAAGATATCAAGAAAGAAAGAAAGAAACTAAAGATAGAATGTTAGAAGGTATTAAAGCTAGAATGAAAGATATAAGGAAAGAAAGAAAGAAAGAAACTATAGATAAAATGTTAGAAGGTATTAAAGCTAGAATGAAAGATATCAAGAAAGAAAGAAAGAAAGATACTAAAGATAGAATGTTAGATGGTATTAAAGCTAGAATGAAAGCTATCAAGAAAGAAAGAAAGAAAGAAACTAAAGATAGAATGTTAGAAGGTATTAAACCTAGAATGAGATATAAAGAAAGAAAGAAAGAAACTAAAGATAGAATGTTAGATGGTATTAAAGCTAGAATGAAAGATATCAAGAAAGAAAGAAAGAAAGAAACTAAAGATAGAATGTTAGAAAGTATTAAAGCTAGAATGAAAGATATAAAGAAAGAAAGAAAGGAAGAAAGAAAGAAACTAAAGATAGAATAATACATGATATTAAAGCTAAAATGAAAGATATAAAGAAAGAAATAAAGAAAGAAAATAAAGATAGAATGTTAGAAGGTATTAAAGCCAGAATGAAAGATAGAAAGAAAGAAAGAAATAAACAAAAGATAGAATGTTAGAAGGTATTAAAGCTAGAATGAAAGATATAAAGAAAGAAAGAAAGAAACTAAAGATAAAATGTTAGAAGGTATTAAAGCTAGAATGAAAGATATCAAGAAAAAAGAAAGAAAGAAACTAAAGATACAATGTTAGAAGGTATTAAAACTAGAATGAAAGATATCAAGAAAAAGAAAGAAAGAAACTAAAGATAGAATGTGAGAAGGTATTAAAGCTTGAATGAAAGATATAAAGAAAGAAAGAAAGAAACTAAAGATAGAATGTTAGAAGGTATTAAAACTAGAATGAAAGATATCAAGAAAGAAAGAAAAAAACTAAAGATTGAATGTTCGAAGGTATTAAAGCTAGAATGAAAGATATAAAGAAAGAAAGATAGAAAGAAAGAAACTAAAGATAGAATATTAGAAGGTATTAAAGCTAGAATGAAAGATATAAAGAAAGAAAGAAAGAAACTAAAGATAGAATATTAGAAGGTTTTAAAGCTAGAATGAAAGATATAAAGAAAGAAAGAAAGATAGAAAGAAACGAAAGATAGAATGTTAGAAGGTATTAAAGCTAGAATGAAAGATATAAAGAAAGAAAGAAAGAAACTAAAGATAGAATGTTAGAAGGTATTAAAGCTAGAATGAAAGATATAAAGAAAGAAAGAAAGAAAGAAAGAAACTAAAGATAGAATGTTAGAAGGTATTAAAGCTAGAATGAAAGATATAAGGTAAGAAAGAAAGAAAGAAACTAAAGATAGAATATTAGAAGGTATTAAAGCTAGAATGAAAGATATAAAGAAAGAAAGAAAGAAAGAAACTAAAGATAGAATATTAGAAGGTATTAAAACTAGAATGAAAGATATCAAGAAAGAAAGAAAGAAAGAAACTAAAGATAGAATATTAGAAGTTTTTAAAGCTAGAATGAAAGATATAAAGAAAGAAAGAAAGATAGAAAGAAACGAAAGATAGAATGTTAGAAGGTATTAAAGCTAGAATGAAAGATATAAAGAAAGAAAGAAAGAAAGAAACTAAAGATAGAATGTTAGAAGGTATTAAAGCTAGAATGAAAGATATAAAGAAAGAAAGAAAGAAACTAAAGATAGAATGTTAGAAGGTATTAACGCTAGAATGAAAGATATGAAGAAAGAAAGAAAGAAACTAAAGATAGAATGTTAGAAGGTATTAAAGCTTGAATGAAAGATATCAAGAAAGAAAGAAACTAAAGATAGAATGTTAGAAGGTATTAAAACTAGAATGAAAGATATCAAGAAAGATAGAAAAAAAGAAACTAAAGATAGAATGTTAGAAAGTATTAAGGATAGAAGGAAAGATATCAATAAAGAAAGAAAGAAACTATAGTTAGAATGTTAGAAGGTATTAAAACTAGAATGAAAGATATCAAAAAAAGAAAGAAAGAAAGAAATTAAAGATAGAATGTTAGAAAGTATTAAAGCTAGAAGGAAAGATATAAAGAAAGAAAGAAAGAAACTAAAGATAGAATGTTAGAAGGTATTAAAGCTTGAATGACAGATATAAAGAAAGAAAGAAACTAAAGATAGAATTTTAGAAGGTATTAAAGCTAGAATGAAAGATATAAAGAAAGAAAGAATGAAAGAAAGAAACTAAAGATCAATTGTTAGAAGGTATTGAAACTTGAAGGAAAGATATCAAGAAAGAAAGAAAGAAAGAAAAGAAAGATAGAATATTAGAAGGTATTAAAGCTAAAATGAAAGATATCAAGGAAGAAAGAAAGAAACTAAAGATAAAATGTTAGAAGTTATTAAAGCTAGAATGAAAGATATAAAGAAAGAATGAAAGAAAGAAACTAAAGATAGAATGTTAGAAGGTATTGAAACTAGAAGGAAAGATATCAAGAAAGAAAGACAGAAAGAAACTAAAGGTAGAATATTAGAAGATATTAAAGCTAGAATGAAAGATATAAAGAAAGAAAGAAAGAAATTAAAGAAAGAATGTTAGAAGGTATTAAAGCTAGAATGAAAGATATCAAGAAAGAAAGAAAGAAAGAAACTAAAGATAGAATGTTAGAAGGTATTGAAACTATAAGGAAAGATATCAAGAAAGAAAGAAAGAATGAAACTAAAGATAGAATATTAGAAGGTATTAAAGCTAGAATGAAAGATATAAAGAAAGAAAGAAAGAAGGAAACTAAAGAAAGAATGTTAGAAGGTATTAAAATTAGAATGAAAGATATCAAGAAAGAAAGAAACTAAAGAGAGAATGTTAGAAGGTATTAAAGCTAGAATGAAAGATATAAGGAAAGAAAGAAAGAAAGATACTAAAGATAGAATGTTAGATGGTATTAAAGCTAGAATGAAAGATATCAAGAAAGAAAGAAAGAAAGCATCTAAAGATAGAATGTTAGAAGGTATTAAAGCTAGAATGAAAGATATCAAGAAAGAAAGAAAGAAACTAAAGATAGAATGTTAGAAGGTATTAAAGCTAGAATGAAAGATATAAGGAAAGAAAGAAAGTAAGAAAGAAACTATAGATAAAATGTTAGAAGGTATTAAAGCTAGAATGAAAGATATCAAGAAAGAAAGAAAGAAAGATACTAAAGATAGAATGTTAGATGGTATTAAAGCTAGAATGAAAGATATCAAGAAAGAAAGAAAGAAAGAAACTAAAGATAGAATGTTAGAAGGTATTAAACCTAGAATGAGATATAAAGAAAGAAAGAAAGAAAGAAACTAAAGACAGAATGTTAGATGGTATTAAAGCTAGAATGAAAGATATCAAGAAAGAAAGAAAGAAAGAAACTAAAGATAGAATGTTAGAAGGTATTAAAGCTAGAATGAAAGATATAAAGAAAGAAAGAAAGGAAGAAAGAAAGAAACTAAAGATAGAATAATACATGATATTAAAGCTAAAATGAAAGATATAAAGAAAGAAAGAAAGAAAGAAAATAAAGATAGAATGTTAGAAGGTATTAAAGCCAGAATGAAAGATATAAATAAAGAAGGAAATAAACAAAAGATAGAATGTTAGAAGGTATTAAAGCTAGAATGAAAGATATAAAGAAAGAAAGAAAGAAAGAAACTAAAGATAAAATGTTAGAAGGTATTAAAGCTAGAATGAAAGATATCAAGAAAAAAGAAAGAAAGAAACTAAAGATAGAATGTTAGAAGGTATTAAAACTAGAATGAAAGATATCAAGAAAAAGAAAGAAAGAAACTAAAGATAGAATGTGAGAAGGTATTAAAGCTTGAATGAAAGATATAAAGAAAGAAAGAAAGAAACTAAAGATAGAATGTTAGAAGGTATTAAAACTAGAATGAAAGATATCAAGAAAGAAAGAAAAAAACTAAAGATTGAATGTTCGAAGGTATTAAAGCTAGAATGAAAGATATAAAGAAAGAAAGATAGAAAGAAAGAAACTAAAGATAGAATATTAGAAGGTATTAAAGCTAGAATGAAAGATATAAAGAAAGAAAGAAAGAAACTAAAGATAGAATATTAGAAGGTTTTAAAGCTAGAATGAAAGATATAAAGAAAGAAAGAAAGATAGAAAGAAACGAAAGATAGAATGTTAGAAGGTATTAAAGCTAGAATGTAAGATATAAAGAAAGAAAGAAAGAAACTAAAGATAGAATGTTAGAAGGTATTAAAGCTAGAATGAAAGATATAAAGAAAGAAAGAAAGAAACTAAAGATAGAATGTTAGAAGGTATTAAAGCTAGAATGAAAGATATAAGGTAAGAAAGAAAGAAAGAAACTAAAGATAGAATATTAGAAGGTATTAAAGCTAGAATGAAAGATATAAAGAAAGAAAGAAAGAAAGAAACTAAAGATAGAATATTAGAAGGTATTAAAACTAGAATGAAAGATATCAAGAAAGAAAGAAAGAAAGAAACTAAAGATAGAATATTAGAAGTTTTTAAAGCTAGAATGAAAGATATAAAGAAAGAAAGAAAGATAGAAAGAAACGAAAGATAGAATGTTAGAAGGTATTAAAGCTAGAATGAAAGATATAAAGAAAGAAAGAAAGAAAGAAACTAAAGATAGAATGTTAGAAGGTATTAAAGCTAGAATGAAAGATATAAAGAAAGAAAGAAAGAAACTAAAGATAGAATGTTAGAAGGTATTAACGCTAGAATGAAAGATATGAAGAAAGAAAGAAAGAAACTAAAGATAGAATGTTAGAAGGTATTAAAGCTTGAATGAAAGATATCAAGAAAGAAAGAAACTAAAGATAGAATGTTAGAAGGTATTAAAACTAGAATGAAAGATATCAAGAAAGATAGAAAAAAAGAAACTAAAGATAGAATGTTAGAAAGTATTAAGGATAGAAGGAAAGATATCAATAAAGAAAGAAAGAAACTATAGATAAAATGTTAGAAGGTATTAAAGCTAGAATGAAAGATATCAAGAAAGAAAGAAAGAAAGATACTAAAGATAGAATGTTAGATGGTATTAAAGCTAGAATGAAAGATATCAAGAAAGAAAGAAAGAAAGAAACTAAAGATAGAATGTTAGAAGGTATTAAACCTAGAATGAGATATAAAGAAAGAAAGAAAGAAACTAAAGATAGAATGTTAGATGTTATTAAAGCTAGAATGAAAGATATCAAGAAAGAAAGAAAGAAAGAAACTAAAGATAGAATGTTAGAAGGTATTAAAGCTAGAATGAAAGATATAAAGAAAGAAAGAAAGAAACTAAAGATAGAGTGTTAGAAGGTATTAAAGCTTGAATGAAAGATATAAAGAAAGAAAGAAACTAAAGATAGAATGTAAGAAGGTATTAAAACGAGAATGAAATAAATCAAGAAAGAAAGAAAGAAAGAAACTAAAGAAAGAATGTTAGAAGGTATTAAAGCTAGAATGAAAGATATAAAGAAAGAAAGAAAGAAAGAAATTAAAGATAGAATGTTAGAAGGTATTGAAACTAGAAGGAAAGATATCAAGAAAGAAAGAAGGAAACTAAAGATAGAATATTAGAAGGTATTAAAGCTAGAATGAAAGATATAAAGAAAGAAAGAAAGAAACTAAAGAAAGAATGTTAGAAGGTATTAAAATTAGAATGAAAGATATCAAGAAAGAAAGAAAGAAAGAAACTAGAGATAGAATGTTAGAAGGTATTAAAGCTAGAATGAAAGATATCAAGAAAGAAAGAAACTAAAGATAGAATGTTAGAAGTTATTAAAGCTAGATTGAAAGATATAAAGAAAGAAAGAAAGAAAGAAACTAAAGATAGAATGTTAGAAGGTATTAAAGCTAGAATGAAAGATATCAAGAAAGAAAGAAAGAAAGAAACTAAAGATAGAATGTTAGAAGGTATTAAACCTAGAATGAGATATAAAGAAAGAAAGAAAGAAAGAAACTAAAGATAGAATGTTAGATGGTATTAAAGCTAGAATGAAAGATATCAAGAAAGAAAGAAAGAAAGAAACTAAAGATAGCATGTTAGAAGGTATTAAAGCTAGAATGAAAGATATAAAGAAAGAAAGAAAGGAAGAAAGAAAGAAACTAAAGATAGAATAATACATGATATTAAAGCTAAAATGAAAGATATAAAGAAAGAAAGAAAGAAAATAAAGATAGAATGTTAGAAGGTATTAAAGCCAGAATGAAAGATATAAAGAAAGAAGGAAATAAACAAAAGATAGAATGTTAGAAGGTATTAAAGCTAGAATGAAAGATATAAAGAAAGAAAGAAAGAAAGAAACTAAAGATAAAATGTTAGAAGGTATTAAAGCTAGAATGAAAGATATCAAGAAAAAAGAAAGAAAGAAACTAAAGATAGAATGTTAGAAGGTATTAAAACTAGAATGAAAGATATCAAGAAAAAGAAAGAAAGAAACTAAAGATAGAATGTGAGAAGGTATTAAAGCTTGAATGAAAGATATCAAGAAAGAAAGAAAAAAACTAAAGATTGAATGTTCGAAGGTATTAAAGCTAGAATGAAAGATATAAAGAAAGAAAGATAGAAAGAAAGAAACTAAAGATAGAATATTAGAAGGTATTAAAGCTAGAATGAAAGATATAAAGAAAGAAAGAAAGAAACTAAAGATAGAATATTAGAAGTTTTTAAAGCTAGAATGAAAGATATAAAGAAAGAAAGAAAGATAGAAAGAAACGAAAGATAGAATGTTAGAAGGTATTAAAGCTAGAATGAAAGATATAAAGAAAGAAAGAAAGAAAGAAACTAAAGATAGAATGTTAGAAGGTATTAAAGCTAGAATGAAAGATATAAAGAAAGAAAGAAAGAAACTAAAGATAGAATGTTAGAAGGTATTAACGCTAGAATGAAAGATATGAAGAAAGAAAGAAAGAAACTAAAGATAGAATGTTAGAAGGTATTAAAGCTTGAATGAAAGATATCAAGAAAGAAAGAAACTAAAGATAGAATGTTAGAAGGTATTAAAACTAGAATGAAAGATATCAAGAAAGATAGAAAAAAAGAAACTAAAGATAGAATGTTAGAAAGTATTAAGGATAGAAGGAAAGATATCAAGAAAGAAAGAAAGAAACTATAGTTAGAATGTTAGAAGGTATTAAAACTAGAATGAAAGATATCAAAAAAAGAAAGAAAGAAAGAAATTAAAGATAGAATGTTAGAAGGTATTAAAGCTTGAATGACAGATATAAAGAAAGAAAGAAACTAAAGATAGAATTTTAGAAGGTATTAAAGCTAGAATGAAAGATATAAAGAAAGAAAGAATGAAAGAAAGAAACTAAAGATCAATTGTTAGAAGGTATTGAAACTTGAAGGAAAGATATCAAGAAAGAAAGAAAGAAAGAAAAGAAAGATAGAATATTAGAAGGTATTAAAGCTAAAATGAAAGATATCAAGGAAGAAAGAAAGAAACTAAAGATAAAATGTTAGAAGTTATTAAAGCTAGAATGAAAGATATAAAGAAAGAATGAAAGAAAGAAACTAAAGATAGAATGTTAGAAGGTATTGAAACTAGAAGGAAAGATATCAAGAAAGAAAGACAGAAAGAAACTAAAGGTAGAATATTAGAAGATATTAAAGCTAGAATGAAAGATATAAACAAAGAGAGAAAGAAACTAAAGAAAGAATGTTAGAAGGTATTAAAGCTAGAATGAAAGATATCAAGAAAGAAAGAAAGAAAGAAACTAAAGATAGAATGTTAGAAGGTATTGAAACTATAAGGAAAGATATCAAGAAAGAAAGAAAGAATGAAACTAAAGATAGAATATTAGAAGGTATTAAAGCTAGAATGAAAGATATAAAGAAAGAAGGAAATAAACAAAAGATAGAATGTTAGAAGGTATTAAAGCTAGAATGAAAGATATAAAGAAAGAAAGAAAGAAACTAAAGATAAAATGTTAGAAGGTATTAAAGCTAGAATGAAAGATATCAAGAAAAAAGAAAGAAAGAAACTAAAGATACAATGTTAGAAGGTATTAAAACTAGAATGAAAGATATCAAGAAAAAGAAAGAAAGAAACTAAAGATAGAATGTGAGAAGGTATTAAAGCTTGAATGAAAGATATAAAGAAAGAAAGAAAGAAACTAAAGATAGAATGTTAGAAGGTATTAAAACTAGAATGAAAGATATCAAGAAAGAAAGAAAAAAACTAAAGATTGAATGTTCGAAGGTATTACAGCTAGAATGAAAGATATAAAGAAAGAAAGATAGAAAGAAAGAAACTAAAGATAGAATATTAGAAGGTATTAAAGCTAGAATGAAAGATATAAAGAAAGAAAGAAAGAAACTAAAGATAGAATATTAGAAGGTTTTAAAGCTAGAATGAAAGATATAAAGAAAGAAAGAAAGATAGAAAGAAACGAAAGATAGAATGTTAGAAGGTATTAAAGCTAGAATGAAAGATATAAAGAAAGAAAGAAAGAAACTAAAGATAGAATGTTAGAAGGTATTAAAGCTAGAATGAAAGATATAAAGAAAGAAAGAAAGAAAGAAACTAAAGATAGAATATTCGAAGGTATTAAAATTAGAATGAAAGATATCAAGAAAGAAAGAAAGAAAGAAACTAAAGATAGAATATTAGAAGTTTTTAAAGCTAGAATGAAAGATATAAAGAAAGAAAGAAAGATAGAAAGAAACGAAAGATAGAATGTTAGAAGGTATTAAAGCTAGAATGAAAGATATAAAGAAAGAAAGAAAGAAACTAAAGATAGAATGTTAGAAGGTATTAAAGCTAGAATGAAAGATATAAAGAAAGAAAGAAAGAAAGAAACTAAAGATAGAATATTAGAAGGTATTAAAATTAGAATGAAAGATATCAAGAAAGAAAGAAAGAAAGAAACTAAAGATAGAATATTAGAAGTTTTTAAAGCTAGAATGAAAGATATAAAGAAAGAAAGAAAGATAGAAAGAAACGAAAGATAGAATGTTAGAAGGTATTAAAGCTAGAATGAAAGATATAAAGAAAGAAAGAAAGAAAGAAACTAAAGATAGAATGTTAGAAGGTATTAAAGCTAGAATGAAAGATATAAAGAAAGAAAGAAAGAAACTAAAGATAGAATGTTAGAAGGTATTAACGCTAGAATGAAAGATATGAAGAAAGAAAGAAAGAAACTAAAGTTAGAATGTTAGAAGGTATTAAAGCTTGAATGAAAGATATCAAGGAAGAAAGAAACTAAAGATAGAATGTTAGAAGGTATTAAAACTAGAATGAAAGATATCAAGAAAGATAGAAAAAAAGAAACTAAAGATAGAATGTTAGAAGGTATTAAAGATAGAATGAAAGATATAAAGAAAGAAAGAAAGAAAGAAAGAAACTAAAGATAGAATATTAGAAGATATTAAAGCTAGAATGAAAGATATCAAGAAAGAAAGAAAGAAACTAAAGAAAGAATGTTAGAAGGTATTAAAATTAGAATGAAAGATATCAAGGAAGAAAGAAAGAAAGAAAGAAACTAAAGATAGAATGTTAGAAGGTATTAAAGCTAGAATGAAAGATATAAAGAAAGAAAGAAAGAAAGAAAGAAACTAAAGATAAAATGTTAGAAGGTATTAAAGCTAGAATGAAAGATATCAAGAAAGAAGAAAGAAACTAAAGAAAGAATGTTAGAAGGTATTAAAATTAGAATGAAAGATACTAAGAAAGAAAGAAAGAAAAAACGAAAGATAGAATGTTAGAAGGTATTAAAGCTGGAATGAAATATATAAAGAAAGAAAGAAAGAAAGAAACTAAAGATAAAATGTTAGATGTTATTAAAGCTAGAATGAAAGATATCAAGAAAGAAAGAAAGAAAGAAACTAAAGATAGAATGTTAGAAGGTATTAATGCTAGAATGAAAGATATAAAGAAAGAAAGATAGAAACTAAAGATAGAGTGTTAGAAGGTATTAAAGCTTGAATGAAAGATATAAAGAAAGAAAGAAACTAAAGATAGAATGTAAGAAGGTATTAAAACGAGAATGAAATAAATCAAGAAAGAAAGAAAGAAAGAAACTAAAGAAAGAATGTTAGAAGGTATTAAAGCTAGAATGAAAGATATAAAGAAAGAAAGAAAGAAAGAAATTAAAGATAGAATGTTAGAAGGTATTGAAACTAGAAGGAAAGATATCAAGAAAGAAAGAAGGAAACTAAAGATAGAATATTAGAAGGTATTAAAGCTAGAATGAAAGATATAAAGAAAGAAAGAAAGAAACTAAAGAAAGAATGTTAGAAGGTATTAAAGCTAGAATGAAAGATATCAAGAAAGAAAGAAACTAAAGATAGAATGTTAGAAGTTATTAAAGCTAGATTGAAAGATATAAAGAAAGAAAGAAAGAAAGAAACTAAAGATAGAATGTTAGAAGGTATTAAAGCTAGAATGAAAGATATCAAGAAAGAAAGAAAGAAAGAAAGTAAAGAGAATGTTAGAAGATATTGAAAATAGAAGGAAATATATCAAGAAAGAAAGAAAGAAGGAAACTAAATATAGAATGTTAGAAGGTATTAAAGCTAGAATGAAAGATATAAAGAAAGAAAAGAAGAAACTAAAGATAAAATGTTAGAAGGTATTAAAGCTAGAATGAAAGATATCAAGAAAGAAAGAAAGAAAGAAACTAAAGATAGAATGTTAGAAGGTATTAAAGCTAGAATGAAAGATATAAAGAAAGAAAGAAAGAAAGAAAGAAAGAAACTAAAGATTGAATGTTAGAAGGTATTAAAACTAGAATGAAAGATATCAAGAAAAAGAAAGAAAGAAAGAAAGAAAGAAACTAAAGATAGAATGTTAAAAGGTATTAAAGCTAGAATGAAAAATATAAAAAAAACGAAGAAAGAAACTAAAGATAGAATTTTAAAAGGTATTAAAGCTAAAATGAAAGATGTAAAGAAAGAAAGAAAGAAACTAAAAATAGAATGTTAGAAGGTATTAAAGCCAGAATGAAAGATATAAAGAAAGAAAGAAAGAAACTAAAGATAGAATGTTAGAAGTTATTAAAGCTAGAATGAAAAATATCAAGAAAGAAAGAAAGAAACTAAAGACAGAATGTTAGAAGTTATTAAAGCTAGAATGAAAGATATAAAGAAAGAAAGAAAGAAAGAAAGAAACTAAAGATAGAATATTAGAAGATATTAAAGCTAGAATGAAAGATATCAAGAAAGAAAGAAAGAAAGAAACTAAAGAAAGAATGTTAGAAGGTATTAAAATTAGAATGAAAGATATCAAGGAAGAAAGAAAGAAAGAAAGAAACGAAAGATAGAATGTTTCAAGGTATTAAAGCTAGAATGAAAGATATAAAGAAAGAAAGAAATGAAGAAAGAAAGAAACTAAAGATAAAATGTTAGAAGATATTAAAGCTAGAATGAAAGATATCAAGAAAGAAGAAAGAAACTAAAGATAAAATGTTAGAAGGTATTAAAGCTAGAATGAAAGATATCAAGAAAGAAAGAAAGAAAGAAACTAAAGATAGAATGTTAGAAGGTATTAAAGCTAGAATGAAAGATATAAAGAAAGAAAGAAAGAAACTAAAGATAGAGTGTTAGAAGGTTTTAAAGCTTGAATGAAAGATATAAAGAAAGAAAGAAAGAAAGAAACTAAAGATAGAATGTAAGAAGGTATTAAAACGAGAATGAAATATATCAAGAAAGAAAGAAAGAAAGAAACTAAAGAAAGAATGTTAGAAGGTATTAAAGCTAGAATGAAAGATATAAAGAAAGAAAGAAAGAAAGAAAGAAAGAAAGAAAGAAATTAAAGATAGAATGTTAGAAGGTATTGAAACTAGAAGGAAAGATATCAAGAAAGAAAGAAGGAAACTAAAGATAGAATATTAGAAGTTATTAAAGCTAGAATGAAAGATATAAAGAAAGAAAGAAAGAAACTAAAGAAAGAATGTTAGAAGGTATTAAATTTAGAATGAAAGATATCAAGAAAAAGCAAGAAAGAAACTAAAGATAGAATGTTAGAAGGTATTAAAGCTAGAATGAAAGATATCAAGAAAGAAAGAAAGAAAGAAAGTAAAGAGAATGTTAGAAGATATTGAAAATAGAAGGAAATATATCAAGAAAGAAAGAAAGAAAGAAACTAAATGTAGAATGTTAGAAGGTATTAAAGCTAGAATGAAAGAAAGAAAGAAAGAAAAAAAGAAAGAAAGAAACTAAAGATAAAATGTTAGAAGGTATTAAAGCTAGAATGAAAGATAGAAAGAAAGAAACTAAAGATAGAATGTTAGAAGGTATTAAAACTAGAATGAAAGATATCAAGAAAAAGAAAGAAAGAAAGAAAGAAAGAAAGAAAGAAAGAAAGAAAGAAAGAAAGAAAGAAAGAAAGAAAGAAAGAAAGAAAGAAAGAAAGAAAGAAACTAAAGATAGAATGTTGAAAAGGTTCCGGTTCCGGTTGGGTGAGGCAACATCGTTTGTTTGTGCTGCGTCCTCCGGCCTAATCTTTTAAAGTTTTTTTAAACAACTATCCTGTCCAAGACAGCCTGGTAATTATCAGTATTCTTGCTGTGCTTGATGCCGAACAAAGAAACAGAAATAGACCTGATAACAAACAACTTGCAAGCTAGACTTTGCGGTTTGTTGTGCATATCTTTGGCGATAGGACAAGTATAATCAGCAAAATTAACTGCTGCTTTTGGGAGCTGACATCAACAACATCTGGAGACCCAAAGCTGAAGCCACTGGGTTAAAATGACCTCATCAAATATGTTGGTGGCATTATCTAAGTTCTCTGTTTAAAGAGTTCGTGTATACTCCTGCTACTTTAAGGACGGGTCGTCGCTAAGACCAAGAGGCTTGGAAGAGAAGGTTCGCCTGAGGCAGGGAATAAGCTTTGTTTGTTTGTTTGATGGCAGTCCCTATGCTTCCATTTCCTCTCCATTGCTCGACTGTTGATTAATCCGCGAGAACCTCCAAACCCACGGAATGCCAGCTGAAGCGCCCCGCTTTCTATAACTTTGATTGAAAAGCTTTGTAACTTCTGTATCAAGCAGACACTCATTATCAAGCACTCACTATCAAGTAGAGATTCACGGAGTAAGAACGGCAGGTGTGGTAACCCATTTGAGATTACTTCTCCGCCTTGAGAATGAAACTCCCTCTAAATTTTGATATTTGTTGCCGCAAAGTCTAAAGACAGCTAAAGTCTAAAGACAGCTTTATTTTGACTGTGGATGGTTGGGAGCTGAAACGGACACTCAGTTGTGGGCTTCTTAAGAACTCTAAAGAAAATTTGGGAGTGCCTGCTCTGTGTCTGTTCATATTTCTATTATTGCGTTCAAGTTTGCGGGAGCTCCCCACCATTTTTAATTTTAATTTTTAGCATGTTTTTAATTTAGTTTTTAACTTTTAATTCTGGTTGATGGGCTTATTATAACTATATATATATTTGAGTATTTTCTGAACTTAGTATTGATTAGTCAAACAGAATTTGGAATTTGTTGCATTTATAGTTTTATAGTTTTATATATGTATAGAATTGATCATAGTTTATTATTATCTTACTTTTTTATTTTTTTCCTATTATCTTACTATTATTATTTTCTGAATTTAGCCTATTATAGTAATAATCTGATTTTATTGAATAATGGTTTTTACTAGACAGGGGTATAAAAAACATGGGATTTCCCCAGCACATGGCAGCTTTTTAGAAGAGAGGAAAGGGAGGAAAGGGAGACAAAAGAAAATCACTAATTTCTTTTCTCCCAAAAATGAGGGCATTGAACACACAAATGAAACTTTAGACTGGTCAATTGAGAATAGGTGTACAATAATAGAATTAAACAAAGAAGATCCTGGTCTTAACCTGGCAATGGAACTAGCAGCTGCAGAAAATGCTTTGGACACCAGTGGGGTGGAGAAGAAAGGAAGAAGGGAGGTAGATGACTTTATATTACAACAAATAGAGGAATTAACACAAAGAGGCACCCAAATAGAAAAAGGACCCCTGCCAAAAATAATTAAGGCAAGTGATAAGTCTGATATCAGCACACTGTTCCACTGGGTAAAAGATATCTTAGATGAGATGAAGTTAATTAAATCATTCCTCTTCGAATCTCATGAGCTACTAACTACATTAACCAACTTAATTGCAATAAGCAATTTACCCAGAAACAATAATACACAAACTGACCAAGGTACCGCACCCCCAGTTCCACTGGATGATTTGCCCAAAGGGAAAAAAAACTCTAAAAAGAAGGTTAAAAACAGGGCACAGGTAGGGAGTCTGCATGGGTGTACAAAGAAGACTAAAAATATTAAGCACACAAGCAAGACAAGAAAGTCATCTGACAAGATGGATTTTCATAATTTATTTAAACTTATTGAGAGGAAACCAGAGAAAGAAGGAAAATCATCTAGATCCAAAAGGAACTCTGAAAAGTTAGATATTGGCCAGGCCCTAACAAATTTAGACCAAATAGCTATTACTCCCCCCATACAAGACATTGAGGATAAAATAGATATAGTGGGAAATGATCCATGGACTGATGTGATAAATAGTAACTCTAAGAAGAATAACCAATTAACAGCCCAGTTGATGCAGCCTGAGAATAGAACTAGATGGAAGTTAAGATTAATGGCTAACACTTTAGCATTCTGTGGATATCCAAAACGAAAAGGGATACTTACCCAGAATGAACGCAAATGGAACTTGATTAGCACTCTAGAACCTATAATCCCTGAATTAACTTCCATGTCCCAAATTCTAAATGTAGACTACTTATTCTACAATTATACCCAAGCACGTGTGATAGCAACATTCAGAGATAGCATAATAACTAATAGGATTTATAGCAGAAGAAAGGAATTAGCTGCGAGGGGTATAACTGCTGTACGATGTTTTAAAAACATAGCACATCCCCTACCTCTCTTGTGTGGATACACTAGAGAATGAAAGATATAAAGAAAGAAAGAAAGAAAGAAACTAAAGATAGAATGTTAGAAGGTATTAAAACTAGAATGAAAGATATCAAGAAAAAGAAAGAAAGAAAGAAAGAAAGAAAGAAAGAAACTAAAGATAGAATGTTAGAAGGTATTAAAGCTAGAATGAAAGATATAAAGAAAGAAAGAAAGAAAGAAAGAAAGAAAGAAAGAAAGAAAGAAACTAAGGATAGAATGTTAGAAGGTATTGAAACTAGAAGGAAAGATATTAAGAAAAAGAAAGAAAGAAAGAAAGAAAGCATCTAAAGATAGAATGTTAGAAGGTATTAAAGCTAGAATGAAAGATATCAAGAAAGAAAGAAAGAAACTAAAGATAGAATGTTAGAAGGTATTAAAGCTAGAATGAAAGATATAAGGAAAGAAAGAAAGAAAGAAACTATAGATAAAATGTTAGAAGGTATTAAAGCTAGAATGAAAGATATCAAGAAAGAAAGAAAGAAAGATACTAAAGATAGAATGTTAGATGGTATTAAAGCTAGAATGAAAGATATCAAGAAAGAAAGAAAGAAAGAAACTAAAGATAGAATGTTAGAAGGTATAAAACCTAGAATGAGATATAAAGAAAGAAAGAAAGAAACTAAAGATAGAATGTTAGATGGTATTAAAGCTAGAATGAAAGATATCAAGAAAGAAAGAAAGAAAGAAACTAAAGACAGAATGTTACAAGGTATTAAAGCTAGAATGAAAGATATAAAGAAAGAAAGAAAGGAAGAAAGAAAGAAACTAAAGATAGAATAATACATGATATTAAAGCTAAAATGAAAGATATAAAGAAAGAAAGAAAGAAAGAAAATAAAGATAGAATGTTAGAAGGTATTAAAGCCAGAATGAAAGATAGAAAGAAAGAAAGAAATAAACAAAAGATAGAATGTTAGAAGGTATTAAAGCTAGAATGAAAGATATAAAGAAAGAAAGAAAGAAACTAAAGATAAAATGTTAGAAGGTATTAAAACTAGAATGAAAGATATCAAGAAAAAAGAAAGAAAGAAACTAAAGATACAATGTTAGAAGGTATTAAAACTAGAATGAAAGATATCAAGAAAAAGAAAGAAAGAAACTAAAGATAGAATGTGAGAAGGTATTAAAGCTTGAATGAAAGATATAAAGAAAGAAAGAAAGAAACTAAAGATAGAATGTTAGAAGGTATTAAAACTAGAATGAAAGATATCAAGAAAGAAAGAAAAAAACTAAAGATTGAATGTTCGAAGGTATTAAAGCTAGAATGAAAGATATAAAGAAAGAAAGAAAGAAAGAAAGAAACTAAAGATAGAATATTAGAAGGTATTAAAGCTAGAATGAAAGATATAAAGAAAGAAAAAAAGAAACTAAAGATAGAATATTAGAAGGTTTTAAAGCTAGAATGAAAGATATAAAGAAAGAAAGAAAGATAGAAAGAAACGAAAGATAGAATGTTAGAAGGTATTAAAGCTAGAATGAAAGATATAAAGAAAGAAAGAAAGAAACTAAAGATAGAATGTTAGAAGGTATTAAAGCTAGAATGAAAGATATAAAGAAAGAAAGAAAGAAAGAAAGAAAGAAAGAAACTAAAAATAGAATGTTAGAAGGTATTAAAGCTAGAATGAAAGATATAAGGTAAGAAAGAAAGAAAGAAACTAAAGATAGAATATTAGAAGGTATTAAAGCTAGAATGAAAGATATAAAGAAAGAAAGAAAGAAAGAAACTAAAGATAGAATATTAGAAGGTATTAAAACTAGAATGAAAGATATCAAGAAAGAAAGAAAGAAAGAAACTAAAGATAGAATATTAGAAGTTTTTAAAGCTAGAATGAAAGATATAAAGAAAGAAAGAAAGATAGAAAGAAACGAAAGATAGAATGTTAGAAGGTATTAAAGCTAGAATGAAAGATATAAAGAAAGAAAGAAAGAAAGAAACTAAAGATAGAATGTTAGAAGGTATTAAAGCTAGAATGAAAGATATAAAGAAAGAAAGAAAGAAACTAAAGATAGAATGTTAGAAGGTATTAACGCTAGAATGAAAGATATGAAGAAAGAAAGAAAGAAACTAAAGATAGAATGTTAGAAGGTATTAAAGCTTGAATGAAAGATATCAAGAAAGAAAGAAACTAAAGATAGAATGTTAGAAGGTATTAAAACTAGAATGAAAGATATCAAGAAAGATAGAAAAAAAGAAACTAAAGATAGAATGTTAGAAAGTATTAAGGATAGAAGGAAAGAAATCAATAAAGAAAGAAAGAAACTATAGTTAGAATGTTAGAAGGTATTAAAACTAGAATGAAAGATATCAAAAAAAGAAAGAAAGAAAAAATTAAAGATAGAATGTTAGAAAGTATTAAAGCTAGAAGGAAAGATATAAAGAAAGAAAGAAAGAAACTAAAGATAGAATGTTAGAAGGTATTAAAGCTTGAATGACAGATATAAAGAAAGAAAGAAACTAAAGATAGAATTTTAGAAGGTATTAAAGCTAGAATGAAAGATATAAAGAAAGAAAGAATGAAAGAAAGAAACTAAAGATCAATTGTTAGAAGGTATTGAAACTTGAAGGAAAGATATCAAGAAAGAAAGAAAGAAAGAAAAGAAAGATAGAATATTAGAAGGTATTAAAGCTAAAATGAAAGATATCAAGGAAGAAAGAAAGAAACTAAAGATAAAATGTTAGAAGTTATTAAAGCTAGAATGAAAGATATAAAGAAAGAATGAAAGAAAGAAACTAAAGATAGAATGTTAGAAGGTATGGAAACTAGAAGGAAAGATATCAAGAAAGAAAGACAGAAAGAAACTAAAGGTAGAATATTAGAAGATATTAAAGCTAGAATGAAAGATATAAAGAAAGAAAGAAAGAAACTAAAGAAAGAATGTTAGAAGGTATTGAAGCTAGAATGAAAGATATCAAGAAAGAAAGAAAGAAAGAAACTAAAGATAGAATGTTAGAAGGTATTGAAACTATAAGGAAAGATATCAAGAAAGAAAGAAAGAATGAAACTAAAGATAGAATATTAGAAGGTATTAAAGCTAGAATGAAAGATATAAAGAAAGAAAGAAAGAAGGAAACTAAAGAAAGAATGTTAGAAGGTATTAAAATTAGAATGAAAGATATCAAGAAACAAAGAAAATAAAGAGAGAATGTTAGAAGGTATTAAAGCTAGAATGAAAGATATAAGGAAAGAAAGAAAGAAAGAAACTAAAGATAGAATGTTAGAAGGTATTAAAGCTAGAATGAAAGATATCAAGAAAGAAAGAGAGAAACTAAAGAGAGAATGTTAGAAGGTATTAAAGCTAGAATGAAAGATATAAAGAAAGAAAGAAAGAAAGAAAGAAAAAAAAGAAAGAAAGAAAGAAAGAAAGAAAGAAAGAAAGAAAGAAACAAACTAAAGATAGAATGTTAGAAGGTATTGAAACTAGAAGGAAAGATATCAAGAAAGAAAGACAGAAAGAAACTAAAGGTAGAATATTAGAAGATATTAAAGCTAGAAGGAAAGATATCAAGAAAGAAAGAAAGAAACTAAAGAAAGAATGTTAGAAGGTATTAAAATTAGAATGAAAGATATCAAGAAAGAAAGAAAGAAAGAAACTAAAGATAGAATGTTAGAAGGTATTGAAACTAGAAGGGAAGATATCAAGAAAGAAAGAAACAATGAAACTAAAGATAGAATATTAGAAGGTATTAAAGCTAGAATGAAAGATATAAAGAAAGAAAGAAGGAAACTAAAGAAAGAATGTTAGAAGGTATTAAAATTAGAATGAAAGATATCAAAAAAGAAAGAAACTAAAGAGAGAATGTTAGAAGTTATTAAAGCTAGAATGAAAGATATCAAGAAAGAAAGAAAGAAAGAAACTAAAGATAGAATGTTAGAAGTTATTAAAGCTAGAATGAAAGATATAAGGTAAGAAAGAAAGAAAGAAAGAAACTAAAGATAGAATGTTAGAAGGTATTAAAGCTAGAATGAAAGATATCAAGAAAGAAAGAAAGATACTAAAGACAGAATGTTACAAGGTATTGAAACTAGAAGGAAAGATATCAAGAAAGAAAGAAAGAAACTAAAGATAGTATATTAGAAGGTATTAAAGCTAGAATGAAAGATATAAAGAAAGAAAGAAAGAAACTAAAGAAAGAATGTTAGAAGGTATTAAAATTAGAATGAAAGATTTAAAGAAAGAAAGAAACTAAAGATAGATTGTTTGAAGGTATTAAAGCTAGAATGAAAGATATAAAGAAAGAAAGAAAGAAAGAAACTAAAGAAAGAATGTTAGAAGGTATTAAAATTAGAATGAAAGATATCAAGAAAGAAAGAAAGAAAGAAACTAAAGAGAGAATGTTAGAAGGTATTAAAGCTAGAATGAAAGATATAAGGAAAGAAAGAAAGAAAAAAACTAAAGATAGAATGTTAGAAGGTATTAAAGCTAGAATGAAAGATATCAAGAAAGAAAGAAAGAAACTAAAGACAGAATGTTAGAAGGTATTAAAGCTAGAATGAAAGATATAAGGAAAGAAAGAAAGAAAAAAACTAAAGATAGAATGTTAGAAGGTATTAAAGCTAGAATGAAAGATATCAAGAAAGAAAGAAAGAAACTAAAGACAGAATGTTAGAAGGTATTAAAGCTAGAATGAAAGATATAAAGAAAGAAAGAAAGAAAGAAAGAAAGAAAGAAAGAAACTAAAGTTAGAATGTTAGAAGGTATTGAAACTAGAAGGAAAGATATCAAGAAAGAAAGACAGAAAGAAACTAAAGGTAGAATATTAGAAGATATTAAAGCTAGAATGAAAGATATAAAGAAAGAAAGAAAGAAGGAAACTAAAGAAAGAATGTTAGAAGGTATTAAAATTAGAATGAAAGATATCAAGAAAGAAAGAAAGAAAGAAACTAAAGATAGAATATTAGAAGGTATTGAAACTAGAAGGAAAGATATCAAGAATGAAAGAAAGAATGAAACTAAAGATAGAATATTAGAAGGTATTAAAGCTAGAATGAAAGATATAAAGAAAGAAAGAAAGAAGGAAACTAAAGAAAGAATGTTAGAAGGTATTAAAGCTAGAATGAAAGATATAAGGTAAGAAAGAAAGAAAGAAAGAAACTAAAGATAGAATGTGAGAAGGTATTAAAGCTGGAATGAAAGATATCAAGAAAGAAAGAAAGATACTAAAGACAGAATGTTAGAAGGTATTGAAACTAGAAGGAAAGATATCAAGAAAGAAAGAAAGAAACTAAAGATAGTATATTAGAAGGTATTAAAGCTAGAATGAAAGATATAAAGAAAGAAAGAAAGAAAGAAACTAAAGAAAGAATGTTAGAAGGTATTAAAATTAGAATGAAAGATATCAAGAAAGAAAGAAAGAAAGAAAGCAACTGAAGATAGAATGTTAGAAGGTATTAAAGCTAGAATGAAAGATATAAAGAAAGCAAGAAAGCAAGAAAGATGCCGAACAACGAGCGACGGCAGGAGCTCAGGAGGCTAGATTGACCGGAATCAGGCACAAAAGCAAGAAAGACACCGAAGAAGGAACGACGGGAGGAGCTTAGGAGGCTAGAATGAACGGAATCAGGCACGAAAGGAAGAAAGAAGCCGAAGAACGGACGGCAGGAGCTCAGGAGGCTAGAACGACCGGAATCAGTCACGAAAGCAAGAAAGACCCTTAATAACAAACGACGGTAGGAACTCAGGAGGCTAGAATGACCGGAATCAGGCACGAAAGCAAGAAAGAGGCCGAAGAACGATCGACGGCAGGAGCTCTTGAGGCTAGAATGACCGGAATCAGGCACGAAAGCAAGAAAGACGCCGAAGAACGAACGACGGCACGAGCTCAGAAGGCTAGAACTACCGGAATCATGCACGAAAGCAGGAAAGACGCCGAAGAACGAACGACGGCAGGAGCTCAGGAGGCTAGAATGACCGGAATCAGGCACAAAAGCAAGAAAGATGCCTAAAAAACGAAAGACGGCAGAAGCTCTGGATGATAGAATGACCAGAATCAGGCACGAAAGCAAGAAAGACGCCAAAGAACGAACGACGGCAGGAGCACAGGAGGGGAGAATGACCGGAATAAGGCACGAAAGGAAGAAAGACGCCGAGGAACGAGCGACGGCAGGAGCTCAGGAGGCGAGAATGACAGGAATCAGGCACGAAATCAAAAAAGACGTCGAAGAACGAACGAAGGCAGGAGCTCAGGAGGCTAGATTGACCGGAATCAGGCACGAAAGCAAGAAAGACACCGAAGAAAGAATGACGGGAGGAGCTCAGGAGGCTAGAATGAACGGAATCTGGTTCGAAAGCAAGAAGGAAGCCGAAAGAACGAACGACGGTAGAAGCAAAAGACGGTAGAATGACAAGAATCAGGCACGAAAGCAAAAAAGATGCCGAAGAACGAACGACGGCAGGAGCTCAGGAAGGTAGAATGACCGGAATCAGGCACGAAAGCAAGAAAGTCGCCGAAGAAAGAAGAATGGCAGGAGCTCAGGAGGCTAGAATGAATGGAATCAGGCACGAAAGCAAGAGAGAAGCCGAAGAACAGACGGGAGGAGCTCAGGACGCTAGAAAGATCGGAATCATGCACGAAAGCAAGAAAGACACCGAAGAACGATCGACGGCAGGAGCTCTTGAGGCTAGAATGACCGGAATCAGGGACGAAAGGAAGAAAGACGCAGAAGAACGAACGACGGCAGGAGCTCAGGAGGCTAGAATGACCGGAATCAGGCACAAAAGCAAGAAAGACGCCTAAAAACGAAAGACGGCAGAAGCTCTGGATGATAGAATGACCGGAATCAGACACGAAAGCAAGAAAGACGCCTAAAAACGAAAGACGGCAGAAGCTCTGGATGATAGAATGACCGGAATCAGGCTCGAAAGGAAGAAAGACGCCGAAAAACGAACGTCGACAGGTGCTCCGAAGGATAGAATGACCGGAATCAGGCACAAAAGCAAGAAAGACGCCGAAAAACAAACGACGGCAGGAGCACAGGAGGGGAGAATGACCGGAATAAGGCACGAAAGGAAGAAAGACGATGAGGAACGAGCGACGGCAGGAGCTCAGGAGGCTAGAATGACCGGAATCAGGCACGAAAGCAAGAGAGACGTCGAAGAACGAACGACGGTAGGCGCTCAGGAGGCTAGAATTACCGGAATCAGGAACGAAAGCAAGAAAGACACCGAAGAAAGAAGAATGGCAGGAGCTCAGGAGGCTAGAATGAATGGAATCAGGCACGAAAGCACGAGAGAAGCCGAAGAACAGACGGCAGGAGCTCAGGATGCTAGAATGACCGGAATCATGCACGAAAGCAAGAAAGACGCCGAAGAACGATCGACGGCAGGAGCTTTTGAGGCTAGAATGATGGGAATCCGGCACGAAAGCAAGAAAGAAGCCGAAGAACGAACGACTGTACCAGCTCAGGTGGCTAGAATTACCGGAATCAGGCACGAAAGCAAGAAAGACACCGAAGAAAGAAGAATGGCAGGAGCTCAGGAGGCTAGAATGAATGGAATCAGGCACGAAAGCACGAGAGAAGCCGAAGAACAGACGTCAGGAGATCAGGAGGCTAGAATGACCAGAATCAGGTTCGAAAGGAAGAAAGGCCCCGAAGAAGGAACGTCGGCAGGAGCACCGAAGGATACAATGACCGGAATCAGGCAAAAAAGCAAGAAAGACACCGAGAAATGAAAGACGGCAGAAGCTCTGGAGGATAAAATGACAGGAATCAGGCACGAAAGCAAGAAAGACGTCGAAGAACGAACGGCGGTAGGAGCTCAGAAGGCTAGAATTACCGGAATCTGGCACGAAAGCAAGAAAGAAGCCGAAGAACGAACGACGGGAGGAGCTCAGGAGGGTAGAATGACCGGAATTAGGCACGAAAGCAAGAAAGACGTCGAAGAACGAATGACGGCAGGAGCTCGGGAGGCTAGAATGACCATAATCAGGCACGAAGGCAAGAAAGAAGCAGAAGAACAAATGACGGCAGGAGCAAAAGAGGGTAGAATGACAGGAATCAGGCAAGAAAGGAAGAAAGACGCCGAAGAACGAACGATGGCAGGAGCTCAGGAGGGTAGAATGACCGGAATCAGGCACGAAAGCAAGAAAGTCGTCGAAGAACAATCGACGGCAGGAGCTCAGGAGGCTAGATTGACCGGAGTCAGGCACGAAAGCAAGAAAGACACCGAAGAAAGAAGAATGGCAGGAGCTCAGGAGGCTAGAATGAATGGAATCAAGCACGAAAGTAAGTTAGAAGCCGAAGAACAGACGGCAGGAGCTCAGGACGCTAGAATGACCGGAATCAGGCACGAAAGCAAGAAAGACGCCGAAGAACGATCGACGGCAGGAGCTCTTCAGGCTAGAATGACCGGAATCAGACACGAAGCAAGAAAGACGCTGAAGAACGAATGATGGCAAGAGCTCAGGAGGCTAGAATGACCGGAATCAGGCACAAAAGCAAGAAAGACACCTAAAAACGAAAGACGGCAGAAGCTCTGGATGATAGAATGACCGGAATCAGGCACGAAAGCAGGAAAGACGCCAAAGAACGAACAACGGCAGGAGCACAGGAAGGGAGAATTACCGGAATCAGGCACGAAAGCAAGAAAGACACCGAAGAAAGAAGAATGGCAGAAGCTCAGGAGGCCAGAATGAATGGAATCAGGCACGAAAGCAAGAGAGAAGCCGAAGAAAAGACGGTAGGAGCTCAGGACGCTAGAATGACCGGAATCATGCACGAAAGCAAGAAAGACGCCGAAGAACGAACGTCGGCAGGAGCTCCGAAGGATAGAATGACTGGAATAAGGCACGAAAGCAATAAAGAAGCTGAACAACGAACGACGGCAGAAGCAAAGGAGGGTAGAATGACCAGAATCAGGCACGAAAGCAAGAAAGACGTCGAAGAACGAACGACGGCAGGAGCTCAGGAGGCTAGAATGACCATAATCAGGCACGAAAGCAAGAAAGAAGCCGAAGAACGAACGACGGCAGAAGCAAAAGAGGGTAGAATGACAGGAGTCAGGCAAAAAAGGAAGAAAGACGCCGAAGAAACGATCGACGGCAGGAGCTCAGGAGCCTTGATTGACCGGAATCAGGCACGAAAGCAAGAAAGACACCGAAGAAAGAAGAATGGCAGGAGCTCAGTAGGCTAGAATGAAGGAATCAGGCACGAAAGCAAGACAGAAGCCGAAGAACAGACGGCAGGAGCTCAGGACGCTAGAATGACCGGAATCCTGCACGAAAGCAAGATAGCCGCTGAGGAACGATCGACGGCAGGAGCTCTGGAGGATAAAATGACCGGAATCAGGCACGAAAGCAAGAAAGACGTCGAAGAACGAACGGCGGCAGGAGCTCAGAAGGCTAGAATGACCGGAATCCTGCACGAAAGCAAGAAAGCCGCTGAGGAACGATCGACGGCAGGAGCTCTGGAGGATAAAATGACCGGAATCAGGCATGAAAGCAAGAAAGAAGCTGAAGAAGGAACGACGGGATGAGCTCAGGATGGTAGAATGACCGGAATCAGGCATGAAAGCAAGAAAGACGTCGAAGAACGAACGGCGACAGGAGCTCAGAAGGCTAGAATGACGGGAATCTGGCACAAAAGCAAGAAAGAAGCCGAAGAAGGAATGACGGGAGGAGCTCAGGAGGGTAGAATGACCGGAATCAGGCACGAAAGCAAGAAAGAAACTGAAGAACGAACGACGGCAGAAGCAAAGGAGGGTAGAATGACCGGAATCAGGCACGAAAGCAAGAAAGTCGCCGAAGAACGAACGACGGCAGGAGTTCAGGAGGCTAAAATGACCGGAATCAGGCACGAAAGGAAGAAAAACACCGAAGAAAGAAGAATGGCATGAGCTCAGGTGGCTAGAATTACCGGAATCAGGCACGAAAGCAAGAAAGACGCCAAAGAACGATCGACGGCATGAGCTCTTGAGGCTAGAATGACCGGAATCAGGCACGAAAGCAAGAAAGATGCCGAAGAACGAACGAAGGCAGGAACTCAGGAGGCTAGCTTGACAGGAATCATGCACGAAAGCAAGAAAGACGCTGAAGTCCGAACTTCAGCAGGATCTCTTGAGGCTAGAATGACCGGAATCAGGACCGAAAGCAAGAAAGACGCCGAAGAACGAACGTCGACAGGAGCTCCGAAGGATAGAATGACCGGAATCAGGCACAAAAGCAAGAAAGACGCCGAAAAACGAACTACGGCAGAAGCTCTCGATGATAGAATGATCGGAATCAGGCACGAATTCAAGAAAGACACCGAAGAAGGAACGCCGGGAGGAGTTCAGGTGGCTAGAATGAACGGAATCAGATACGAAGGCAAGAAAGAAGCCGAAGAAAGAATGATGGCATGAGCTCAGGAGGCTAGAATGACAGGAATCAGGAACGAAAGCAAGAAAGACGCCGAGGAACGAGCGAATGCAGGAGCTCCGGAGGCTAGAATGACCGGAATCAGGTACGAAAGAAAGAAAGACGCCGAAGAAAGAACGATGGCAGGAACTCAGGAGGCTAGATTGACAGGAATCAGACACGAAAGCAATAAAGACGCCGAAGTCCGAACTTCAGCAGGAGCTCAGGAGGCTAGAATGACCGGAATCAGGCACGAAAGCAAGAGAGAAGCTGAAGAACGGACGGCAGGAGCTCAGGAAGCTAGAATGACCGGAATCGGGCACTAAAGCAAGAAAGACGCCGAAGAAAGAACGACGGCATGAGCTCAGGAGGTTAGAATGACAGGAATCAGGCACAAAATCAAGAAAAACGCTGAATGACGAACGACGGCATTAGCTCACAACGCTAGAATGACCGGATTCAGGCACGAAAGCAAGAAAGACGTCGAAGAAGGAACGAAGGCACGAGCTCAGGATTCTAGAATTACCGGAATCAGGCACAAAAGCAAGAAAGACGCTGAAGAACGAACAATGGCAGTAGTACAGGAGGGTAGAATGACCGGAATCAGGCACGAAAGCAAGAAAGGCATCGAAGAACGAACAATGACAGGAGCTCAGGATGCTAGAATGACCGGAGTCAGGCACGAAAGGAAGAAAGTAATCGAAGAACGAACGACGACAGGAGCTCAGGAGGCTAGAATGACCAGAATCAGGCACGAAAGGAAGAAAGAAGCCGGAGAACGAGCAACGGCAGGAGCTCAGGAGGATAGATTGTTCGGTATCAGGCACGAAAGCAAGAAAGTAGCCGAAGAACACACGGCAGGAGCTCAGGGGGGAGAATGACCGGAATCAGGCAAGAAAGCAAGAAAGATGCCGAAGAAAGAACGACGGCATGAGCTCAGGAGGCTAGAATGACCAGAATCATGCACGAAAGCAAGAAAGACGGCGAAGAACGATCGACGGCAGGAGCTCTTGAGGCTAGAATGACCGGAATCAGGCACGAAAGCAAGAAAGACGGCGAAGAACTATCGATGGTATGAGCTCTTGAGGCTAGAATGACCGGAATCAGGCACGAAAGCGAGAAAGACGCCGAAGAACGAACGACGGCAGGAGCTCCGAAGGATAGAATGACCGGAATCAGGCACGAAAGCTAGAAATACGCCTAAGAACGAACGACGGCAGTAGCTCAGGAGGGTAGAATGGCCGGAATCAGGCACGAAAGGAAGAAAGACGCCGAAGAACGAACGTCGACATGAGCTCCGAAAGATAGAATGACAGGAATCATGCACGAAAGCAAGAAAGACGGCGAAGAACGATCGACGGCAGGAGCTCTTGAGGCTAGAATGACCGGAATCAGACACGAAAGCTAGAAAGACGCCGAAGAACGAACGAAGGCAGGAACTCAGGAGGCTAGATTGACCGGAATCAGGCACGAAAGCAAGAAAGACGTTGAAGTCCGAACTTAAGCAGGAGCTCTTGAGGCTAGAATGACCGGAATCAGGCTCGAAAGCAAGAAAGACGCCGAAGAACGAACGACGGCAGAAGCTCTGGATGATAGAATGACCGGAATCAGGCATGAATTCAAGAAAGACAACGAAGAAAGAACGCCAGGAGGAGCTCAGGAAGCTAGAATGAACGGAATCAGACACGAAAGCAAAAAAATGAAGCCGAAGAAAGAATGATGGCATGAGCTCAGGAGGCTAGAATGACAGGAATCAGGCACGAAAGCAAGAAAGACGCCGAGGAACGAGCGACTGCAAGAGCTCCGGAGGCTAGAATGACCGGAATTAGGCACGAAAGCAAGAAAGACGCCGAAGAACGAACGACGGGAGGAGCACAGGAGGGTAGAATGACCTGAATAAGGCACGAAAGGAAGAAAGATGTCGAAGAACGAATGACGGCACGAGCTCAGGTGGCTAGAATTACCGGAATCAGGCACGAAAGCAAGAAAGACGCCAAAGAATGATCGATGGCATGAGCTCTTGAGGCTAGAATGTCCGGAATCAGGCACGAAAGCAAGAAAGACACCGAAGAAAGAACGACGGGATGAGCTCAGGATGGTAGAATGACCGGAATCAGGCATGAAAGCAAGAAAGACGTCGAAGAACGAACGGCGACAGGAGCTCAGGAGGCTAGAATGACGGGAATATGGCACGAAAGCAAGAAAGAAGCCGAAGAAGGAACGACGGGAGGAGCTCAGGAGGGTAGAATGACCGGAATCAGGCACGAAAGCAAGAAAGAAACTGAAGAACGAACGACGGCAGAAGCAAAGGAGGGTAGAATGACCGGAATCAGGCACGAAAGCAAGAAAGTCGCCGAAGAACGAACGACGGCAGGAGTTCAGGAGGCTTAAATGACCGGAATCAGGCACGAAAGGAAGAAAGACACCGAAGAAAGAAAAATGGCAGGAGCTCAGGAGGCTAGAATGAACGGAATCAGGCACGAAAGCAATAGAGAAGCCGAAGAACAGACGGCAGGAGTTCAGGATGCTAGAATGACCGGAATCAGGCACGAAAGCAAGAAAGACGCCAAAGAAAGAACAACGGCATGAGCTCAGGAGGCTAGAATGACCGGAATCAGGCACGAAAGCAAGAAAGACGCTGAATAACGAACGACGGCAGGAGCTCAGGACGCTAGAATGACCGGAATCAGGCACAAAAGCAAGAAAGACGCAGAAGAAAGTACGACGGCATGAGCTCAGGAGGCTAGAATGACTGGAATCAGAGACGAAAGCAAGAAAGACGCCGAAGAACGAGCGACGGCAGGAGCTCTTGAGGGTAGAATGACTGGAATCAGAGACGAAAGCAAGAAAGAAGCCGAGGAACGGACGGAAGGAGCTCAGGAGGCTAGAATGACCAGAATCAGACACGAAAGCAAGAAAGACGTCGAAGAAGGAACGAAGGCACGAGCTCAGGATTCTAGAATTACCGGAATCAGGCACGAAAGCTAGAAAGACGCCGAACAACGAACAACGGCAGGAGCTCAGGAGGGTAGAATGACCGGAATGAGGCACGAAAGCAAGATAGACGCTGAAGAAAGAACGACGGCAGTAGCACAGGAGGGTAGAATGACCGGAATCAGGCACGAAAGCAAGAAAGACTCAGAGGAACGAGCGACGACAGGAGCTCAGGAGGCTAGAATGACCGGAATCGGGCACGAAAGCAAGAAAGTCATCGAAGAACGAACGACGACAGGAGCTGAGGAGGCTAGAATGACGGGAATCAGGCACGAAAGCAAGAAAGAAGCCGAAGAACGATCGACGGCAGGAGCTCTTGAGGCTAGAATGACCGGAATCAGGCACGAAAGCAAGAAAGACGCCGAAGAACGAACGACGGCAGGAGCTCAGAAGGCTAGAACTACCGGAATCATGCACGAAAGCTGGAAAGACGCCGAAGAACGAACGACGGCAGGAGCTCAGGAGGCTAGAATGACCGGAATCAGGCACAAAAGCAAGAAAGATGCCTAAAAACGAAAGACGGCAGAAGCTCTGGATGATAGAATGACCAGAATCAGGCACGAAAGCAAGAAAGACGCCGAAGTCCGAACTTAAGCAGGAGCTCTTGAGGCTAGAATGACCGGAATCAGGCTCGAAAGCAAGAAAGACGCCGAAGAACGAACGACGGCAGAAGCTCTGGATGATAGAATGACCGGAATCAGGCATGAATTCAAGAAAGACAACGAAGAAAGAACGCCGGGAGGAGCTCAGGAAGCTAGAATGAACGGAATCAGACACGAAAGCAAGAAAGACGCTGAAGAACGAACAATGGCAGTAGTACAGGAGGGTAGAATGACCGGAATCAGGCACGAAAGCAAGAAAGGCATCGAAGAACGAACAATGACAGGAGCTCAGGATGCTAGAATGACCAGAGTCAGGCACGAAAGGAAGAAAGTAATCGAAGAACGAACGACGACAGGAGCTCAGGAGGCTAGAATGACCAGAATCAGGCACGAAAGGAAGAAAGAAGCCAGAGAACGAGCAACGGCAGGAGCTCAGGAGGATAGATTGTTCGGTATCAGGCACGAAAGCAAGAAAGTAGCCGAAGAACACACGGCAGGAGCTCAGGGGGGAGAATGACCGGAATCAGGCACGAAAGCAAGAAAGATGCCGAAGAAAGAACGACGGCATGAGCTCAGGAGGCTAGAATGACCAGAATCATGCACGAAAGCAAGAAAGACGGCGAAGAACGATCGACGGCAGGAGCTCTTGAGGCTAGAATGACCGGAATCAGGCACGAAAGCAAGAAAGACGGCGAAGAACTATCGATGGTATGAGCTCTTGAGGCTAGAATGACCGGAATCAGGCACGAAAGCGAGAAAGACGCCGAAGAACGAACGACGGCAGGAGCTCCGAAGGATAGAATGACCGGAATCAGGCACGAAAGCTAGAAATACGCCTAAGAACGAACGACGGCAGTAGCTCAGGAGGGTAGAATGGCCGGAATCAGGGACGAAAGGAAGAAAGACGCCGAAGAACGAACGTCGACATGAACTCCGAAAGATAGAATGACCGGAATCAGGCACGAAAGCAAGAAAGACGTTGAAGTCCGAACTTAAGCAGGAGCTCTTGAGGCTAGAATGACCGGAATCAGGCTCGAAAGCAAGAAAGACGCCGAAGAACGAACGACGGCAGAAGCTCTGGATGATAGAATGACCGGAATCAGGCATGAATTCAAGAAAGACAACGAAGAAAGAACGCCAGGAGGAGCTCAGGAAGCTAGAATGAACGGAATCAGACACGAAAGCAAAAAAAAGAAGCCGAAGAAAGAATGATGGCATGAGCTCAGGAGGCTAGAATGACAGGAATCAGGCACGAAAGCAAGAAAGACGCCGAGGAACGAGCGACTGCAAGAGCTCCGGAGGCTAGAATGACCGGAATCAGGCACGAAAGCAAGAAAGACGCCGAAAGAACGAACGACGGCAGGAGCACAGGAGGGTAGAATGACCGGAATAAGGCACGAAAGGAAGAAAGATGTCGAAGAACGAATGACGGCACGAGCTCAGGTGGCTAGAATTACCGGAATCAGGCACGAAAGCAAGAAAGACGCCAAAGAATGATCGATGGCATGAGCTCTTGAGGCTAGAATGTCCGGAATCAGGCACGAAAGCAAGAAAGACACCGAAGAAAGAACGACGGGATGAGCTCAGGATGGTAGAATGACCGGAATCAGGCATGAAAGCAAGAAAGACGTCGAAGAACGAACGGCGACAGGAGCTCAGGAGGCTAGAATGACGGGAATATGGCACGAAAGCAAGAAAGAAGCCGAAGAAGGAACGACGGGAGGAGCTCAGGAGGGTAGAATGACCGGAATCAGGCACGAAAGCAAGAAAGAAACTGAAGAACGAACGACGGCAGAAGCAAAGGAGGGTAGAATGACCGGAATCAGGCACGAAAGCAAGAAAGTCGCCGAAGAACGAACGACGGCAGGAGTTCAGGAGGCTTAAATGACCGGAATCAGGCACGAAAGGAAGAAAGACACCGAAGAAAGAAAAATGGCAGGAGCTCAGGAGGCTAGAATGAACGGAATCAGGCACGAAAGCAATAGAGAAGCCGAAGAACAGACGGCAGGAGTTCAGGATGCTAGAATGACCGGAATCAGGCACGAAAGCAAGAAAGACGCCAAAGAAAGAACAACGGCATGAGCTCAGGAGGCTAGAATGACCGGAATCAGGCACGAAAGCAAGAAAGACGCTGAATAACGAACGACGGCAGGAGCTCAGGACGCTAGAATGACCGGAATCAGGCACAAAAGCAAGAAAGACGCAGAAGAAAGTACGACGGCATGAGCTCAGGAGGCTAGAATGACTGGAATCAGAGACGAAAGCAAGAAAGACGCCGAAGAACGAGCGACGGCAGGAGCTCTTGAGGGTAGAATGACTGGAATCAGAGACGAAAGCAAGAAAGAAGCCGAGGAACGGACGGAAGGAGCTCAGGAGGCTAGAATGACCAGAATCAGACACGAAAGCAAGAAAGACGTCGAAGAAGGAACGAAGGCACGAGCTCAGGATTCTAGAATTACCGGAATCAGGCACGAAAGCTAGAAAGACGCCGAACAACGAACAACGGCAGGAGCTCAGGAGGGTAGAATGACCGGAATGAGGCACGAAAGCAAGATAGACGCTGAAGAAAGAACGACGGCAGTAGCACAGGAGGGTAGAATGACCGGAATCAGGCACGAAAGCAAGAAAGACTCAGAGGAACGAGCGACGACAGGAGCTCAGGAGGCTAGAATGACCGGAATCGGGCACGAAAGCAAGAAGGTCATCGAAGAACGAACGACGACAGGAGCTGAGGAGGCTAGAATGACGGGAATCAGGCACGAAAGCCAGAAAGAAGCCGAAGAAACGAGCAACGGCAGGAGCTCAGGAGGATAGATTGTTCGTAATGAGGCACGAAAGCAAGAAAGAAACCGAAGAAAGAACGACGGCAGGAGCTCAGGAGTCTAGAATTACCGGAATCAGGCACGAAAGCAAGAAAGACGCCAAAGAACGATCGACGGCAGGAGCTCAGGAGGCTAGAATGACCGGAATCAGACACGAAAGCTAGAAAGACGCCGAAGAACGAACGAAGGCAGGAACTCAGGAGGCTAGATTGACCGGAATCAGGCACGAAAGCAAGAAAGACGCCGAAGTCCGAACTTAAGCAGGAGCTCTTGAGGCTAGAATGACCGGAATCAGGCTCGAAAGCAAGAAAGACGCCGAAGAACGAACGACGGCAGAAGCTCTGGATGATAGAATGACCGGAATCAGGCATGAATTCAAGAAAGACAACGAAGAAAGAACGCCGGGAGGAGCTCAGGAAGCTAGAATGAACGGAATCAGACACGAAAGCAAAAAAAAGAAGCCGAAGAATGAATGATGGCATGAGCTCAGGAGGCTAGAATGACAGGAATCAGGCACGAAAGCAAGAAAGACGCCGAGGAACGAGCGACTGCAGGAGCTCCGGAGGCTAGAATGACCGGAATCAGGCACGAAAGCAAGAAAGACGCCGAAGAACGAACGACGGCAGGAGCACAGGAGGGTAGCATGACCGGAATAAGGCACGAAAGGAAGAAAGATGTCGAAGAACGAATGACGGCACGAGCTCAGGTGGGTAGAATTACCGGAATCAGGCACGAAAGCAAGAAAGACGCCAAAGAACGATCGACGGCATGAGCTCTTGAGGCTAGAATGACCGGAATCAGGCACGAAAGCAAGAAAGACGCCGAAGAACGAACGACGGCAGGAGCTCTGGAGGCTATAATGACCTCAATCAAGCACGAAAGCAAGAAAGACGCCGAAGAACGAACAACGGCAGGAGGACAGGAGGCTAGAATGACCGGAATCAGGCACGAAAGCAAGAAAGACGCCGAAGAACGAACAACGGCAGGAGCTCTTGAGGCTAGAATGACCGGAATGAGGCACGAAAGCAAGATAGACGCCGAAGAACGAACGACGGCAGTAGCACAGGAGGGTAGAATGACCGGAATCAGGCACGAAAGCAAGAAAGACTCCGAGGAACGAGCTACGGCAGGAGCTCAGGAGGCTAGAATGACCGGAATCGGGCACGAAAGCAAGAAAGTCATTGAAGAACGAACGACGACAGGAGCTGAGGAGGCTAGAATGACGGGAATCAGGCACGAAAGCAAGAAAGAAGCCGAAGAACGAGCAACGGCAGGAGCTCAGGAGGATAGATTGTTCGTAAACAGGCACGAAAGCAAGAAAGAAACCGAAGAACGATCGACGGCAAGAGCTCAGGAGGCTAGAATGACCGGAATCAGACACGAAAGGTAGAAAGACGCCAAAGAACGAACGAAGGCAGGAAATCAGGAGGCTAGATTGACCGGAATCAGGCACGAAAGCAAGAAAGACGCCGAAGTCCGAACTTAAGCAGGAGCTTTTGAGGCTAGAATGACCGGAATCAGGCTCGAAAGCAAGAAAGACGCCGAAGAACGAACGACGGCAGAAGCTCTGGATGATAGAATGACCGGAATCAGGCACGAATTCAAGAAAGACACCGAAAAAAGAACGCCGGGAGGAGCTCAGGAAGCTAGAATGAACGGAATCAGACACGAAAGCAAAAAAAAGAAGCCGAAGAAAGACTGATGGAATGAGCTCAGGAGGCTAGAATGACAGGAATCAGGCACGAAAGCAAGAAAGATGGCGAAGAACGAACGACGGCAGGAGCTCAGGAGGCTAGAATGACCGGAGTCAGGCGCGAAAGCAAGAAAGAAGCCGAGGAACGGACGGAAGGAGCTCAGGAGGCTAGAATGACCGGAATGAGGCATGAAAGCAAGAAAGACGCCGAAGAAAGAACAACGTCATAAGCTCTGGAGGCTAGAATGACCAGAATCAGGCACGAAAGCAAGAAAGATGCTGAATAACGAACAATGGCAGGAGCTCAGGATGCTAGAATAACTGGAATCAGAGACGAATGAAAGAAAGACGCCGAAGAAGGAGCGACGGCACGAGCTCTTGAGGCTAGAATGACCGGAATCAGGCATGAAAGCAAGAAAGACGCCGAGGAACGGACGGAAGGAGCTCAGGAGGCTAGAATGACCGGAATCAGGCACGAAAGCAAGAAAGACGCCGAAGAAGGAACGACGGCATGAGCTCAGGAGGTTAGAATGACAGGAATCAGGCACGAAATCAAGAAAGACGCTGAATGACGAACGACGGCAGGAGCTCAGGACGCTAGAATGACCGGATTCAGGCACGTAAGGAAGAAAGACGCCGAAGAACGATTGACGGCAGAAGCTCTCGATGATAGAATGACCGGAATCAGGCACGAATTCAAGAAAGACACCGAAGAAAGAACGCCGGGAGGAGCTCAGGTGGCTAGAATGAACGGAATCAGATACGAAAGCAAGAAAGAAGCCGAAGAAAGAATGATGGCATGAGCTCAGGAGGCTACAATGACAGGAATCAGGAACGAAAGCAAGATAGACGCCGAAGAACGAACGACGGCAGTAGCACAGGAGGGTAGAATGACCGGAAATCAGGCACGAAAGCAAGAAAGACTCCAAGGAACGAGCTACGGTAGGAGCTCAGGAGGCTAGAATGACCGGAATCAGACACGAAAGCTAGAAAGACGCCGAAGAACGAACGAAGGCAGGAACTCAGGAGGCTAGATTGACCGGAAGCAGGCACAAAAGCAAGAAAGACGCCGAAGTCCGAACTTAAGCAGGAGCTTTTGAGGCTAGAATGACCGGAATCAGGCTCGAAAGCAAGAAAGACGCCGAAGAACGAACGACGGCAGAAGCTCTGGATGATAGAATGACCGGAATCAGGCACGAATTCAAGAAAGACACCGAAAAAAGAACGCCGGGAGGAGCTCAGGAAGCTAGAATGAACGGAAGCAGACACGAAAGCAAAAAAAAGAAGCCGAAGAAAGAATGACGGCATGAGCTCAGGAGGCTAGAATGACAGGAATCAGGCACGAAAGCAAGAAAGACGGCGAAGAACGAACGACGGCAGGAGCTCAGGAGGCTAGAATGACCGGAGTCAGGCACGAAAGCAAGAAAGAAGCCGAGGAACGGACGGAAGGAGCTCAGGAGGCTAAAATGACCGGAATGAGGCATGAAAGCAAGAAAGACGCCGAAGAAAGAACAAAGTCATGAGCTCTGGAGGCTAGAATGATCAGAATCAGGCACGAAAGCAAGAAAGATGCTGAATAACGAACAATGGCAGGAGCTCAGGATGCTAGAATAACCGGAATCAGAGACGAAAGAAAGAAAGACGCCGAAGAAGGAGCGACGGCACGAGCTCTTGAGGCTAGAATGACCGGAATCAGGCATGAAAGCAAGAAAGACGCCGAGGAACGGACGGAAGGAGCTCAGGAGGCTAGATTGACCGGAATCAGGCACGAAAGCAAGAAAGACGCTGAATGACGAACGACGGCAGGAGCTCAGGACGCTAGAATGACCGGATTCAGGCACGTAAGGAAGAAAGATGCCGAAGAACGATTGACGGCAGGAGCACTTGAGGCTAGAATGACCAGAATCAGACACGAAAGCAAGAAAGAAGCCGAGGAACGGACGGAAGGAGCTCAGGAGGCTAGAATGACCGGAATGAGGCATGAAAGCAAGAAAGACGCCGAAGAAAGAACAACGTCATGAGCTCTGGAGGCTAGAATGACCAGAATCAGGCACGAAAGCAAGAAAGATGCTGAATAACGAACAATGGCAGGAGCTCAGGATGCTAGAATAACCGGAATCAGAGACGAAAGAAAGAAAGACGCCGAAGAAGGAGCGACGGCACGAGCTCTTGAGGCTAGAATGACCGGAATCAGGCATGAAAGCAAGAAAGACACCGAGGAACGGACGGAAGGAGCTCTTGAGGCTAGAATGACCGGAATCAGGCACGAAAGCAAGAAAGACGCCGAAGAAGGAACGACGGCATGAGCTCAGGAGGTTAGAATGACAGGAATCAGGCACGAAATCAAGAAAGACGCTGAATGACGAACGACGGCAGGAGCTCAGGACGCTAGAATGACCGGATTCAGGCACGTAAGGAAGAAAGATGCCGAAGAACGAATGACGGCAGGAGCACTTGAGGCTAGAATGACCAGAATCAGACACGAAAGCAAGAAAGACGTCGAAGAAGGAACGAAGGCACGAGCTCAGGATTCTAGAATTACCGGAATCAGGCACGAAAGCAAGAAAGACGCCGAAGAACGAACAACGGCAGTAGCACAGGAGGGTAGAATGACCGGAATGAGGCACGAAAGCAAGAAAGACTCCGAGGAACGAGCTACGGCAGGAGCTCAGGAGGCTAGAATGACCGGAATCGGGCACGAAAGCAAGAAAGTCATCGAAGAACGAACGACGACAGGAGCTGAGGAGGCTAGAATGACGGGAATCAGGCATGAAAGCAAGAAAGAAACCGAAAGAACGATCGACGGCAGGAGCTCAGGAGGCTAGAATGACCGGAATCAGACACGAAAGCTAGAAAGACGCCGAAGAACGAACGAAGGCAGGAACTCAGGAGGCTAGATTGACCGGAATTAGGCACGAAAGCAAGAAAGACGCCGAAGTCAGAACTTAAGCAGGAGCTCTTGAGGCTAGAATGACCGGAATCAGGCTCGAAAGCAAGAAAGACGACGAAGAACGAACGACGGCAGAAGCTGTGGATGATAGAATGACCGGAATCACTCACGAAAGCAAGAAAGATACCGAAAAAAGAACGCCGGGAGGAGCTCAGGAAGCTATAATGAACGGAATCAGACACGAAAGCAAAAAAAAGAAGCTGAAGAAAGAATAATGGCATGACCTCAGGAGGCTAGAATGACAGGAATCAGGCACGAAAGCAAGAAAGACGGCGAAGAAAGAACGACGGCAGGAGCTCAGGAGGCTAGAATGACCGGAGTCAGGCACGAAAGCAAGAAAGACGGCGAAGAACGAACGACGGCAGGAGCTCAGGAGGCTAGAATGACCGGAGTCAGGAACGAAAGCAAGAAAGACGCCGAAGAACGAACGACGTCAGGAGCACAGGAGGGTAGAACGACCGGAATAAGGCACGAAAGGAAGAAAGATGTCGAAGAACGAATGACGGCACGAGCTCAGGTGGCTAGAACTACCGGAATCATGCACGAAAGCAAGAAAGACGCCGAAAAAAACGAACGACGGCAGAAGCTCTCGATGATAGAATGACCGGAATCAGGCACGAATTCAAGAAAGACACCGAAGAAAGAACGCCGGGAAGAGCTCAGGTGGCTAGAATGAACGGAATCAGATACGAAAGCAAGAAAGAAGCCGAAGAAAGAATGATGGCATGAGCTCAGGTGGCTAGAATGACAGGAATCAGGAACGAAAGCAAGAAAGACGCTGAAGAACGAACAACGGCTGGAGTACAGGAGGGTAGAATGACCGGAATCAGGCACGAAAGCAAGAAAGGCATCGAAGAACGAACAATGACAGGAGCACAGGAGGCTAGAATGACCAGAATCAGGCACGAAAGGAAGAAAGTAATCGAAGAACGAACGACGACAGGAGCTCAGGAGGCTAGAACGACCGGAATCAGGCACGAAAGGAAGAAATAAGCCGGAGAACGAGCAACGGCAGGAGCTCAGGAGGCTAGAATGACCGGAATCAGGCACGA